>DWAJ01000330.1:0-36416 GCA_018238005.1 Eurema mandarina
GAAGATTGTAGGTAAAGGATTAGTACAGCTATCACCATTGCATTCTAAGCAAGCTGCAGTGCAGTTTAATCCACATTTCCTGGACCCATAAGATGCTCCTCATCTTGTTTTTCATGCGCAAAAAATAATTTTTAGTAAAGATTCTGGAGCTGGTCGCTGCGTCATTGTCTGCGGTATCAACATTCCGCGTTCATTTTTCAAACCCCATTCTTCGGGTAATATAAAGAATATATCTTCTATCTGGTTGTTGCTATGTTTTATGTAATTTATCCGTTATCTAGCTGCAATTACACAAGCTTTGCGTAGCGCAGAACAAGATGGCGCTGCGTTAAAACAAGCGTTCTGAAGTAGTATATATATAATTATAAATGTTTATAAATCTCGTATAATATATGAAAGGAGAAACTGACTGACTGACTAACTCACATATCAACGCACAGTTTAAACTGCTACACGTAGGCACTTGAAATTTGGAAGGGACGTAGATTAGGTACCGTAGAGGTGCACTAAGAAAGGAATTCCCGAAGTTCCCGCGGGAAAGGGAATTAGCGGGAAAATCCTTTTGTATGAAAAATCTAAACCGCTTAAGTTAGACGCTTGAAATTTGGCATGCAGGTACTTCAGTAAACTCAAAGGTTATTTGCAACAGGATATTGCAAAATTCCCACGGGAACGGGAGAAAGCGGGAGAAAACATTTGTATAAAAAAATCTAGGAAAAAAGATTAAAAGGGTGGGAAAGGGGGGTCAAAGTTTATATGAAAGTCAACAACAACTAAGTATCAATCCTAGCGAGATTCCACGTGTACTATTCAGTTAGGGCTCGCGTTAACAACACCCAACAGCTGCTGTTCTCCCCTCTATTCCCCTCCTTTATCGTTATACCTGCAGTCCCGTGAGACCCAATATGAAGTTTGTAATAGTTCTTCGTTTTAAAATCTAATTTAACACTAATATAACTTAAGGAAAACTCCAAAAAAATAATCATTATTTCTTAATAAAAAATATAAAAAAATGAAGATCGCACAAAATATTTTTTTTAACATTTTTCTTTAAGCTATTAAAAACACATTGCCGAAGTTTATAAAAAGATTTATTGACTGGCCCTGGATTCCGAGGTATAAACCTTACGTTCCTCCACTATTGACGGAGTGGGACTGTTTTTCCCGCGCGGCGCGCACTGCGCAGGCGCAGGCCGCAGAGCCCGTCGCGTCGTGCATCTGCGAGTGCGACCCCCAAAAAGAGGAAACATAATCACACCTACTAACAATTTGTCCATATAATATAATTTTTATAAGAACTTTCAATTATTACTAAATCTAGAATATTCATTTAATTATTGAACATTTATGCAACAAGACTTCGTAGGGACGAATAAATTGTGTATAGAGTAACGAGAAAAAACTTTAAGCGCGCGAGTCAGTCTCTAAAAGCGCCACCTGTGAGTGCGGCCGGTGTGAAATAGTTTCCGATCCGAGTCGATATGCCTAATAATACCCACATGGGAGGGAGGGCGGGTGTCGCCGTTCAGTTTTTGCCCGATTTCTCTGAAACCGGAGGTGTTAGAGATTTGATTTTATAGCATTAGATAGCTCTCACCGGCACCCATCTTCTAATATCCATTTGAACCGCGTACGTCTAGCGTCTGCTTTTCTATTCGTTGAAGAACCTTTTTTGTGATATCTTAGAGCTGACAAGACTTAGAGTGATTTTAACACTTTTATTTTATAGACTTAGATATTGTTCAACTTTGATGAAATTTTAAGATAAATCGCTTTTACCATTTAAAAGTTATGAAGCCCAATAGCAAGATAGAGCTGCTCAAAATTCGGTGTTTCTTTTATTAAATCAAAATGTGACATAGTACTGTATGTGTTAGTGCTTTGACGTAAGCAACATTCTAATACCTATTAACAAATCACAGATTTTGGTTCCTGAAGCTTATAGCCACGGCCTATTAACCCGACAAAGTATAATTTCTGACTTAAAACTTAATGTCTTTGCATTTCCCAGTTTGAGTGATTTAAAATATTTTTAATATATCACTAACTTTTACTCTAATTACACTATTCCTTTATATTAATAAAAGAGACCAAAGTTCATTATAATCTATATAAATGGACATCACATATTCGATGAGTTCATGTGAGAAACACATACAAACTGTGCTGTATGAAGAATTTGGAAAAGTTTTTGATTCATAAATAAATTATTTTTGTTTTCATTCAATTTCGTTATGTTTTTGTTGTGATTGATTTAGTTTCAGAGATTATTTTATTTATTGGCTTTAATTTTCAAGCGCCTGATCATTTTCGACAGCGTTGCTGTAAGATTTTTATATTGTTTAAATACTAGCTTGCGCTCTATATGGATGTATACATCATGTTATATTATTGTATTCAACACAGCCAGTGTTGAATACATGACATGTCACTTTACTGTGACGCATTAATCATTGCATTCAAGTACAGAAATACGTAAGTCGTACGTAATAGAAATTGGTATTGATAGAAACACCAAAGTTATGCTTAAGTTTTTTAAAATATATTTTGCATCCGACTACAACAACAGTCGATCTTTTACGAAAAAACGACGGAAACGCGGTCGCGCGCGCGATTTCTAATACACCTATCAATTATTATTGGCAATATCACGCTTGTTTCGGACATATTCGTGATAACGTGATTACTTATATAATAGATAATGTAGACAGTGCCAGACATTCTGCCGCCTGAACAGTGATGTGCAAATGTCACTGTGCTCCGGTCTGAAGGGCATTGTAGCCAGCGTGGGGCTAATGAGTCTTAACGTCTTATGACTCAAAGTGGGAGCGTCAATGTAGCTCCGGGCAGGGGTGCTGCCGGGAGCAAAGTTCTGGGTAGCACTACATTGGTTATGGGCTGGCGTCTCTCTTACCATCAGGAGGGGTCCAGCTCGTCTCACCACTTCATAGAATAAAGAAAGGATAAAAAAAGACTACATAGATCACTTTGTTTTTATTAATTATGTTTGTATTAAGTAATCGACGCTGAGAAACTGCAGTAACATTGAGGTCCAATAAGTTTGATGTCAATTATTGAAATCCACAAATAAAATGCTTGTTATTTAGTTTTATTTCACCGCCATCTATCCGCATCTAGCCACACTAATTGATTTGTTTTCGTTGTTTTTGTTATTTCGTAGTTCCTGCTCGTTACTTATAATGGTGTTGTCTTTAAATACTCCTCGATGTCGCTTTATCGGTGTGAGTCGCGCTATAACTACGTTCGCTTATTGTACTCTAATTGAAACCAAATAATATGTATCGAAAATGTTTACATAAACTTGAACATAGCACACCTAACCCTTCCACTATCTGATAAATAATATCCACGCTGAAATCAGTTGCGATCTGCGTAGCTTGAGAGATTCAAACAAACATAGGGACAGACAAAAGTGAGCTATTTTTAATTAACCTTTCGTAGCGTTTGTGGGTTGAAACTCTTGAAAGTTGAAACGGAATAAGTAAAACATATATTTGCAAAACAGTTTTATTGTGACTGACTATAAATCGCACCGGATCGTCTTCGTCAATAAATATTTATCCAAACAGGCCGCCTCCAGCTGCAAATGAAATAATATCACGTTAACATGTACACAAGTCACAACACACATAGATTGTTGCACGCTAATAGTACAATCATAAAATGTCTTGACGTAACTTAACTAGTTAGTGTTATTAAAACCATGTATAAACTTAATAAATAGTAATGAAAGAATGCAAGGTCAGTACGAAGCTTTGCTTCTTAGCTTTATATCGCATAACATGAACTGGTAACATACTTTAAATATTAAAAATACAATGCTTACGAATATCCGTTCAACATAAATTGCAACATTTAGTTTCAGTTTCATCTCATCATAGATCGAAAGTAACTCCGTCTGACTGTCTGTCCTCTGTCCGTCTGACCGTCCGTCTGTCTGTCCGTCTGTCTGTCTGTCCGTCTGTCTGTCCGTCTGTCTGTCCGTCTGTCTGTCTGTCTTTCTTTCCATCACCCTAAAACTACTGAACCGATTAGAACAAAATTTGGTAGAAAGATAGTTTAAAGCTTGAGATAAAATATATGCTACCTTTTAACTGGAAAAAGGGTTATAAGGGGAGGGGGTCAAAGTTTATATGAAAGTCCCGCGATTGGAGTTGCGGGCAACAGCAAGTTATACATGTCGGAGGAATATTATGAATAGCCCTTTGTTGTTAAAAATTGTTTATAAATTCTTTCAAATTTGTTTACGTTTAAAAAGAAGGCGATCGTACAATGAACTGAATCTTTAGCGCTGAACGAAACCTGCGCAGAAGTTAAAAATAAGGTATCGAGGTAACGGCGAGGCTAAACATAAATGACGCGCACTAAGTTTTGGTATTTATATTGGCACATTGAGGTAGATCGCTGGTGTAACAGATCGGCACTCGGAACATACTGCTCGCTCCTTAACCTCTTTATAAATCTGTGTTAAGTCGTGTTTAGTATTAAATTAAGTGTTATCAATAAACTCACAGACACACACACACAAACACACACACACTTATATACACATTATATATAAGAACATAGATTCATACGAACTTATAATAGCCCGGGCCTGGAGTGCTACAATACAGGCCTCGGCTTACTTTAGCCTCCAGTTCACCCACAGATTTAAAATTCTTTATCATGTTATGTACCTTATTGTAATTTTTGGTGAAAAATAAAATTCATTTATTTAAAAAAAAAACTAAGACTAAGTAGTGTATTCGGTGTTTCCTTGTGCCCGCATACAACCCATGGCGCCCACTAAATCCCGCACAATGGATGATGATGACAAAGAGGAGCTTGCTTCTCCGACATAAACAATCTTACTAATAAATGTTAAAAATCTTGATGATAATCTTATTAATAATTTTTAATCGTTCAAATCTATGGTATAAATTCCGTCATATACAAATTGAATACCTGTAAATCACCCATGCCATGTCGATTGAATTAACTATTACGAATTCAATATCTAATTCATTAAAATTGGTTTTATAATTTTAGGCTATATAATAGAAATTTCGTATCGTTACCTACACTGTTATCAAGCAGGAAGACCCTATACCTCAATCAAATTATACTTTCCAGTTAAGAAATCTATTTCGCAGTTTATTATCCCTACTCATAGCTACAGTTTTCCTATTAAATATATATAAGTGTCACATTCTATAAAGCCCTGACCGCGCTGACCGCTCCCAACTCCTAACTGAACATGACTCTAATGTATTTAATACAAACATTTGTTCGCGGGACACTTCAAAATTACTGATTCAGCCGTGTCAAATGCTCGTACCTATGTCACCGTGACCCTTGTCAAATGAGACATCGATGCACACTCGAAAACAGACGAGAATCAACCTTAATTCAAAGCGGTAAAGTTAATGATCCAGTGGCTGTATTGCTAGGAACTACTACCCCGGCTGACGCGACATGACATTACATTGGTACAATGTTACAACCGTTTCAACGTTTGTACGAATTATAAAGATTTGGTAGAGATTAAATGTTACGTAAGAACTGTCGGTTGTAAATAATGTGATATATTCTTATCGAAATTCAAGCCCAATGTTACTGAAATTCTACAATTGTCACCAGAGAAAATTATCTTATTTGTTAAACGTGCGTAGATACACAACCATAGGTCCAATACTCCGTAGACCTGAAAATAGTGACTTCTAAAAGTGAAATAATTATCGTTATTCTAATACACGTGAATACTGGTTGGTTCTGTACTCTTTGTCAATATAGCTATTAAAAAATATCGTACTATCGTACTTCCATTAGTTCATCAAAAAAGTAAAATTATACAGTCTGATACCTAAAAACCTTTAAGAGATAAACAACTATTAAAATAATATATTATATCCACATGCTTTCACCTTTATGGTATAAAATGTTACCAGATAACTGTCTTCATAAAACAGCGAAGCCTCTTACCGATAGCAACATAGATGTTTAAATCACGTCCGGCCAATAAGTGTCCGGCTGTCAGTCTGTCCGTCAGGCTTAGAGTTATTGACCGCTTCAGACGCAATACATGCTGTTTCTCTGGCTAATACTTGTAGCAATAGAAAAGCGATTTTATTGTTGATACAATTTATTGATAAGACAATTTATTATTTTTATTAAATCTTGGTAAAGAATTATAGGAATTTATTGATGAGTTTCTAGGGTAAGGATGGTTCGCGGAAGAGTCTGCTAAGGTCCCGGGATACCCGCTGGCTGCAGAACGATAAACAGTGGGGTTTTAGTCATAATCATTTATCGACAAAGCCCGTGGGCCTTCCCCGAGGTCCAAGGGTATCCAGGATTTTCTCACTATTACAAAAAGGGTAAGGATAGTAAAAAAATTACTGAGTGTATAATAATTGAGATACATAGCTGATTTAAAAGTTTCACTACACTCTGAAAAGAGGTTTAGTTGTATAAGAGCCCCGTTAAATATTTATTTTACTTTGTTCTTAATATAGTATAATGTTATAGTAGCAATATTAAACAATCTATCAAAATAATATAACTATCTTAATATAACGGTTCTTGAGATATAAGCCTGGTGACAGATGGACAAACAGCTGGGTCTTATACAAATGGTTCCGTTGTTCACGGAACCCTAAAAACAGATTTAAAACGATATAAACCATATAACACCACAAGCATCATTATAACCAGTCATCAAAATGAGAACATTTGACTGATCTTTTCAATAATAATGAAACCACTTTTCACAAAGAATAAATAGCAGTAAGACAAAGCCTTCAGACGATCAATCATTGAGAAAGCCTTGAGATTTCAAAACGTCTCTTACAATAATAAGAATTATTGGAATCGTAAAACCTTTGACTTGTGTTATTCTTATACATCTATATATTATAACGAATAATTAATTTATACAAGCCGCGCCCGGTGGGTTCATTCACTTACCCATTATGAGGTATACTGTAATATGAAGTCTATAGTTTTATACTTTTCATATATTAATAATTAGGCTATAATAAAATAAAATAAAAATATTTTTTTAAAACATTCGTCTACAAAATAAATTTCATTTAGTGACACCACTTCATAAATCGACTTAAAATTAAGGAGGATGCTTTTATATGTTCGTTCGAATATAATTTTTTCGTTAATGAACCGACTTTGATGATTATTTTTCAATGAATAACTGCTTTTTATTTGTTAAATAGATATTGTATAGATACTAAGATTGTTTTGAGCTTTAACATAATATGTAAGTATAAAATATACTGTCTGTTTTAATATCCATTTTAGGGTAGTTTAATGGGTATATAATGTAGTGTATGTGTAGGGATACCACCAATAGACCCTGACCCTGCTAAGTTATCCACTATCACAAAAGACATATGTAGGTCAAGAACAAAGCAGAAAATGTTATTATAAGTTAACACTTAATCCTCTTGTTGTAGTAAAGTGAAAAATATAATATTCCCGCATCCGCTGAGATTTCATTGTCGGGTTTTCGTTTCATAAAGGGTTTCGTCCCGCGGTAGATCTTCATAGAGCGAGATAAAACTGGGAAAATGTTAGGAATTTTCTGCTACCAATGATGTTTGTGTAACGTTGGTAAGGCTGTTTTAATACTTTGTGATAAATGGCGATTGAGAAGGTACCTTATGTATTACAAGTAGAGAAGGTACCTTATGTGTTACAAGTTACAGTCAACAGTATATTTATACGACAAGGCTATATTATTGAGTAAAACTTTTGAATCGTCACGTCACAAAACATTTACAACGGCCTCGATAAATGTAGTTTCGATTCGTAATTTGGCTTTTTTGTTTTTATACGTTGTTATAAAAGGTGATTGAAGTCGCACTTTACATCGAATTGTGTCGTTTTGTAAAGTGATATTAACATTCCAAAACAAAAGCGTCAAGAAATATAATCTACTATTTGTAAAACAAAATACTTCTCTATTTTCACAAATTTTCTTTTTTCTATAACATAGGGGCAAACGAGCAGGCGAGCCACCTGATGGTAAGTGGTCATCGCCGCCCATCAACACTCGCAGAGCTTGACAACTCTGGAGTTGCCGACCTTTAAAACCTTACCCTTTCCTCCATCATAATCAAATAATTAATCAAATGAATCGAACACGGTACTGGGTAGCAGTGCTTTAATCGAAATGAAATAAACAATTAAATATTTTTAAAACTAGTGTTTGAAACTAAGTAAGAATAGAAAATATAAGTTATTAAGTAAATTGCACCGGATATAATATGGGTCGACTGGAAAATCCACAAAGCCTCGCAAGTGCGTTATCAGCGTTTTTAATAAAAGGCTAACGGAAAGGCTAATATAGGCTAGCACATTGACCTCAATACAAGGCTGTATCACTTAACTAAAATTCCATTGTTTCTTATCCCTACATATTATACAACGAAGTCGCTTTCTCTGTCCGTGTGTGCTTAAATCTTTAAAAGTACGCTAATCTCATGTGCTTTAAGAGGAATATTAGGTAAATGTACAATACATGCATAATATATGCAAGCGAAGCCGGGGCGGGTCGCTAGTGACTTATATAAGTCTTATGTTTAAAGCTCAGTTAGTTTTTGAACTTATTAGCAGGCACCATTTCTTGAGCATAATGCAAATAATAGTATTTCCGTGGATTTAATATATGTCTTATTATATTATGTATATTTCTACATATAATATGTTTTATTTTATGTAGGTATATCTTTTTGTTTTTCGCTATAATGTAGATTTTTTTATTTTATTTCTTAGTGAATAAATCTTTTTATCTAGTTTCCTATCTATCCTTTTTTCTATAAATTTAATAAATTAATTTCAACTAATAATAAAACCTTTATAAGATAACAAAGGCTCTACCATTTCAATATATCGCATCCGTTAATTACAAATGGCGGGGGCCGATTAGCGATACTTGATTACTTCGTCGTATCAACAGGTTCCTAATTGTGATTAGAACATCTAGCGATTTGGATTATTATTAACTCACACACACACAGTTTAATATGTAAGTGTGTCTATCTATGTGATTGTAGTTCTTTATAGGTGGATGAATTTTTTGTTGTTTGAAAGGCGAATTATTTGTTATCATGTTGGCTGCCACCATCAAACGCTGGTTATACATGTGTATATTAAGTGTATATTAAACGCTGGTTATATATTATAATGGTTGGCTGGTTATATTGCACAACTTACTTTTAATAAGTGTAATACAGCTTGCCGAGTAGTGTTAAGATAAATTTATTTCTGTGTTGTCAGTTTATCAAATTTTATGTATAATTTGACACACGTTACCTATAATAAATGGATGAAGGAGTTTAATATGTAAATAACATGAGCAAGCAAGGCCACGACTAGAGTTCATTTAATAGTAACCGATTATCTTTCTCCAAAAACAAGTCAACAAAAACAAGTAATGTTGCCTGGAAAATTTATTGTAGGCTTTTATGTTGGAGCAAGGAAATCACTTTGAAATACTCAATGAACGATACGTAAATGATTAACACGAGATCAAAAAGAATCAAAAGAAAAATATTAGTGCTCCCTTCTGCTAGAAAATTCTGTACTGTATTAGTAATTGTCCATAGTTAATATTAGTTGTATTGATTGATTTGACGACCGCTTGGCGCAGTGGTAGCACAACTACTTTCTGCGCGAAGGGTCGTGGGTTCGATTCCCACACCGGGAAAATATATTTGTAATTTATATTTGTATTTTTCTGGGGTCTGGGTGTTGCTATGTATTGTATGTATGTATTTACAAAAGAAAAGTATGTATATGTAATTTATTCCGTTATTTAGTTGCCATAACACAAGCTTCGGCTTGGCTTGGAACTAGATGGCGCTGTGTATAAATGTCCTGAAAATATTTAGTATTATTATTATTATTTATTGCAATTTAACTCCTAAGTCAAAAACCATACAATTGAAAACTTTATAATTTTGAGATTTAGTAATATCATAGAAATATAAACTAAGAACTAACACGTGGCCTTGAGAACTAACTAGATTGAACTTTGAGGAAAGCCGCGGGAGCAAACACGTTAATATTAAGACATTACTTAATTATGTATTCATCGCTCTGGATCGCGTCACATGTCCAGTCAACTACAGAAGTCATTTTAAATTTATTTAATAATTTTAACTAGTGAACAATACTGGCTCTACATATACCTTATTCTTAAATCATTGTCTTGTTTATATAGTTTTTGAAATTGAAACACATCACATGCATAAGTACAGACGGACAGTGGAAAGCTACTTAGATTTTTACTATGTAGTGATTCATTAAAAAATGTACTTAGACAAAACAGAATTTATATATACAAAGTTTTACCCCTATAGTTACCCCATAACCGGGGCAATACCGGGATATAAAGTATCCAATGCGTTAATCTAGAGTTTCACCTATCTACATACTAAATTTCAACTAAATCGGTTCAGTTGTTTTTACGTGACAGAATAACAAACATACATATCCGATACATAGATTCTCACAAACTTTCATATATATAATATTGCTAGGATATTGAGAAGAATATTGTAACACACTCCTACAAAAGCACACTCACACACACACACACGCGATCAACACAATAATCCCAGCTTAGTGAATAGATGTACCAATTACATGTCAGCGTGTCGTCCAGTGAACCAGAAACATTATGTCTGCATGCAGCAATGTACTGAACATTACATGCGCCGCTGAATACCGCGTCGTGTATGCATTTATTTGTTATACTCGTAATCCGAGTTGAATTCAGTTATATCTTAGTAATACTTCAAAAGCAAATATTAAAGTTGGTTATTTTTTATTAATGTTTAAAGTTATCATGCCTTAAATATCAACGTTTAATTTTAAATATGTTTTCTGATTATTAACAACGATTTTTATTTTAAATGCATTAATCAATTACATACTTATGTGTTTAAATAAAGAACAAAAATAAAAAAAAAAATAAAAAAAAAATAAAATATAATAAATCTAAAGCCACTTCCGTGTTCGACAGTACACACATACATGAAGGCTTTACTAAGTTATTAAGACGTGTAAAATTGAGCGATGTCGCAAATGAAACGACGCTAGGTGAGATTTATGTAACAAGGCTCTCAAGGTTAAAGAGAAAACGTTTTTCCAGATAATCATAAATATTTGTTTATAAATATGTGGCTAAAGAAAAATATCTTCGTCTTTTGTAGTATCGAAAACATCTTTTATTCAATAATTTTTTTCATAGTAAAATATTTTCTTATAAGAAATAGACAAAAAGATATTTGTTTAAATTATAAAGAACTGTTGTATAAGTCATCAATTAAAATCACTTTTTTGGAAGTGCATGTATGATTAAGTTATAACTATATACAACTTAAATAACATTTGTTTGTAGTTAAATTCACTATCCCGGTAGCATCTGCTCCAATAAAGTAAACACTCAGCTCCAGTAATTATTTCTCGGAAAATATAATAATGGAGTAAAATTGAATATTTTCTCTTATAATTATCAAGACTGCAATTCCAGCAAGCCACATTGTCACATAATTGTACCGTTAACGCTACGAAAGGCTACGAACGAGCTACGGTGCTACGCCGTAGCGCTAACCACATCATAACGTAGCATCCGCTACGGATGTGTTTAGAATATAATCCTTTGTTAGTGTTATTGTTTATGTAATACTGTGGGGATTTTATTATAGAATATTTTTTATTCTAGTATGTTAGTAGCAAGAAGTAGCGCTACAATCAATGATATTATATAATAGATATGTTATACCCATACAAATCAATGGAAAAAGTGTTCCGCACGGTATCGGCAGCACACTAACATTTAAATCAAAACGATAGAAAAGAGATATATGATAAAACGAACAAGAAAAAAAGAGATAGTTACTTTTGTCAGTTGCGCGTGAACGCACCGGCAACTAAGCACCTGCAGATAAGACGTCCTAATTAGGATGTTTTTGCGTCTCCAAAATTGTCTATTTAATATAATATCATTGACTACTAATTTAATAATTTGATTGTTTTTTTAAACGTATTTTAAGTGTAACTTGTAGATTACAAGAACGCAGAGGAAAATGACCAGCTTATGTACTACTATACGATATTAAGTAATTCTATAAAAAAGTTCGACTGGATAATCCTTTTAGGAATATTAATTCCAAAAATATCAATTAGGCAGAATTGATTAATTTAACACAAAATGACAAAAAAACGCACTCTCACATAACAATATAAAATTATTTTTATATTAATACGCAAAAAAAGAACCTTCCTCATTTTTACTTTCTTAATTCTAGACTAAACAAATCACTTCGTATTTATTCTACCCTTACAATCCTATGTCAAGACGGCATATATATAGTTAATAAAAAATCCCATAAGCGTGATTCAGAACTCAGTACTACACTCCCATACACGAGCCTACACTTAACAAAATCTATGTAATTTATAACGCAAATTGAAGACGCAACATAAACTGGGATGCTGTAATGCTATCAAGGAGCGCATTTATCTCGCTAGAGAACGCCGCGTCTGGCTCAATGGAAATGGGAAAGTACCCCCGATTGCACTCTACAAATATGTTTGCAAGACAAATATTGCTGCCCTTTACAACCTACGATATCCACTGAAATCTCATACCTACAAAGAAGAACAAAATTCTTTCAGGAGAATATGAAAGCAAGATGGTACCGAAGAACACCTAGTAATCTATTTCTGTCGATATGAATTTTTTTCTTCAAAGTAATAAATACCATAACTTCTAAGTTATTAGAAAAATACAAAAATTAAAGTCGGAACTCAGTTATTTTTCTATATAAAGGTGTCATTTATGTTAGTCGGCTATATGTAACGCAGACACAGGCAGAAGGACAGTCGGCTGTACATGTACATAATATTTGAAGTTAAGAACATCCTAACTTTATAGACTTTAATATTTTAATAACGTAAATTTGGTCGTAACGAATTATCGTATCGCGATCGTGTCGTGCGGTGTAAAGGCGCCGGCTGTAAATTCATCCCGGTCTGAGAGTCGTGACGTCATCCGGTAGATATTTATCATGTTATATCTCGCTATCGGAATATAAAATTAGGCTGTATGTTGCTTTATTCAAATCTATCTGAAGCCTGCTCTGTGATGTGATAAAAATAATTTTATTTACGATCAATACTTTGCATAGAAATTTGAGTAAAGCTATTCTAGTGTATATGTGTGAATATTTCTATGGTTCTTGAAACGATTTTTTATAAAATAAAGTTCATTGACTTTATTATAGTATAGGTTACTACGAGATTATATTTGATGTTTTAACTTACTAATTTTATTATAACCTGAAAATGGAAAATAGAAAAATGTTTAAAGATTTTAAAGCGCGTCCCAGACTAGACCCCCGAGACCATATCAGACATGCGACATAATAGGGTTAAACAATGAACTAGGGTTAAGAAAACTGTATTCATATTTTAGGTAGAGTTTTGGGCAAACTGTTAATTTGACTAGGTAGTAGTTATTTCTTTTGTAGTAATCTCCATTATTTAAACTATATTTAAAAAAACATACGGTTGAATTGAGAAATCTTCCTCCTTTTTTGAAGTCGGTTAATAAAAAAGGGGGAATATTTGAGTTTGTCTCGTAGTATATTTGAGTCTACATAATCGATTTCGAAAATCATTTTACCACTACACACATAATTGTTTTCGTGTGCTAATCTAAAACCTTAAGTGTTTTTTTTTTTTCAAAAATGTACTTATAGTACCTACGTAGCCTAATTAAAAGATATTTTAATTTGACTTAAAGTTAAAGATTAAAGAGTAAAAAACTTAAAGATTTAGCAAATGGGCCTTACGTGACTCACACTTTGGGACACCAGTTATTCTCCGGGGTATTAATTATACTCCGCTTACTAAGTCTCTTTCTAAAGATTGCGATGTGAAATCTTTATGGCATGATGTTTTAAATTTTTGGCCCCATGTTTTTACTCGCGTAATTTCCGTTTCTGCGGAAATACAGGGACAATTAGAAACGTCTTGGTCTTATCTACCTGCATGCCAAATATCAACCAAATAAATTCAGTAGTTTTTACGTGAAAGAGTTACAAACATTCACAATATTAGTAAGATGGAAAAAAGTAGGAATGAAATATTTTGAGTAACAGAAAAACTTTCCAAACTGCACTTTTCTCTTTCCAAGTAAAAAGTTATTAATCAATAGTTGGCAACACGTTAAGTGAGCCATAAATAATAAACTTTTAATCTTCCGAAACTAGCGCCGTCCCGCGGCGTCGTCTGAATAATAACTGAGCACTGTAAAACAGTACATGACTCAAATCTCGGCTTCCGTCAGTTGCAAATTAATTATTCATTCGACGACTCTTTATAGGTTACGATTTGTCATGTCGGTGGGCTTAAAGCTTTTCTCTCTTGTTCTGTTTATGTAATTGTTACATATTTATAGTAATTTAGGTTAAACGGTTTTAGGGCTCTGGTTTCGGAGAGTGATTTAACTATAAATAAATATATTGAATTATCCTTATACTACTTAATAACTTAACTCCCAAAATTAACAGTCCTAAAACGCATTTATAGATTTACTATAGTATTATAAATAAGTGAAACCACAAGCTGGACGTTACCACTATGATCAGTTATTTTATATATAACTTTCATAGTATAATATAATGTATAGAATTAGTCTATTTAAAAATATTTAACGTTTAAAACGGTTTAATCGTTGTATTTGTATTGTAAATATTTATGTTAATTTAATCTATTAAAAGACTATTCAATTACGTTTTAAAAAATTCAGGAGGATCCGTGACTTGGACTTGTAATATTTTTAATACTCTTAGTATTATATAAGCAAACCCGTAGCGCAAGCTAGTAATCAATACAATGATATCATTGAAAGACGTAAATATAATCCGCGCTGCGTCTGCCAAAACACAACGACTTGGCAGCCATACTTGACTATTTGGCGCGAACATTAACACATTATTTAAAAATATTGCTCCGTCTGTCTGTTACGTGATTGAAAACAAATAAGTGTAAAAGAATTTTAAGATTTAACATTGTTAAATTTAAAACGTATTTTCAACAATAGCTAAATTTTAAATTACTATAAAACTAAAGACAGATTCAGTATTTTTATAGATGGTTTTGAACTTTGTTGTCGAATAGATAGTAGATAGATAGTTTGCAAAGCAATGGTACCACTAATAACTACAAAAATTGTCGTCACATGGCAACCCTTTGAGATAATCTCATTTTTTAAGTAATGAAATTCACATTCAGACCATCCGACATTTAAATCGTCCACGATGTGATTAAATAATAAAAAAGTCGTTAGTTGTAAAAGCGAGTAGCCTTGTCTGCTAAACAGCGCCTTCCAAATATATATTATTTTCAACAGTAGCTTTGAGCACTTTACACTGCAAATGTGTAGCTTAGAAATAACATTACTAATATCAACTGAGATTAAGTTATGTTATAAGGAATTTATAGTTATCTAGTTTTAACCGTTTTCAGTGTTTTGTTAGGAAGTGTGTCTGGTTTAATTGATACTAATATAGACGGATTTGTTACAACACTTATAACTCAAGATCGGTTAGACCAATTTTCATGGCTTTTGGTTCGCTGGATTTGTCCCGAATACCAGAATACATCTTAAAAATAATGAAATTGGGGCGGGGAGTCAAACCTGAAGTTGTTTATGTATTATGTTTTAGTAGTTCACGCGGACGGAGTCGCGAGCAATAGTAGTAGTAGTATAGTTTATGTACAGATTAAAGGTAATAAAGCCATGATTAAGCTAAAACCATTTTTATTCTCCGCTTAGAATTATTATATAAATATTACTTTACAAAAAATACAATTTCTAAACTTCACTTTATTACATTGAACCATCCAATCCACCAATAAACTACTATAACACTCCAAAACCTATCAACCTAACTCACAAAACTAAGCACAGTTTCACGCCCATCCATTTCACGGGCGATCGAACGGTAGCTTAACCGCATTTATCGCGCCAACTAAGGATACAAAAGTTAGCCTAAATTAATTTAGCAGTCACGGAGGTGAACGCTTGGAACTTTTTTAATTTGTCCGTTGTTCGAAGTTACGTCCAAGTTATAAATAAGCTCAGAAAGTGGGTCGATGTTAGACGTTACATCATTATCTCGGTAAATACTCTACTATATAGCTCTGACCTCCTGCTTTGGCTGCGATAACTAAGGTTGTTTCTCTTCTACGTGTGAAAAAAAATTTCATTAATAACTGGGAAAGCCTCTACCAATTATAATAAATCGTATTGTACGGTGGAAATAGCATAAAACAGATAAATTATTAAAGTCACTTCTTATAATAATAATTTTAAGCAATACTTGTTAAATACAAAACTAAGTGTGTAGTTTTTTTCCTTTTCCATCCTTAAAAATAGATCTTCATATCACATATAGAACACTAGTTTCTCAGACCATGATTAGGAAGCCTCTTTTTTTGAAGTCGGTTAAAAATATAAAAAAAATGCTAGTAACAGCTCCATTGAACGAGGCATTGAAGCTAAAACACTAACTCAAACATTTCACATTTTCCAAAGTTATATAATATCTGTTATGAGACATTTTTATACGAAAGTAGACTTTTATGAACATATTTTTAAACCCGAGTACTTATTTCTTGAAAACTATTATGTTGGGATTAAATCAGATTACAAGCCCAAGCCTTCAATGTTCCATTACTCAATACTACTGAATTTTATTGTTCATAATCCATTGCTGAGAATATATGGGAAGGAGGAAGCGGGATACGTACAAAACGCGCAATGTATGTACGATTAAGTATTATTAACACAGCGTAGAAGTGACTTGGGTATAATGCTAGCTACTATTGAGAAAAAATCATGTCTGACTGACAGCGGTGAGTTATTATTAATTATTATGTGAATAACCGTGCCCTGTGCCTTTACCCGTTTAAAGTAAAGTCAGTTCGAGTTTTCATTTTCATAGTAAATGGGGAGTAAAATATGCTGTGTTTAATTTAGTGTAAAATACACCTACATGCCAAATTGAAGCCAAGTAGATTTGTTTTACAGCTATGAGTAACGAACAAACATACAGTCTATTGTATTTATAGCTTTACATTATTATTTATAATTATCAGTATGTAATAATAATTTTAATGACAGCCTTTTTTGTGAAAAATAAACAAATATCTTTGAAGCTGTCGAGATGTCTTCTTGATTTACTGAACTGATTTTGAAAAACTTTAAGCAATAGCGAGACTCAGTTTTATTTATACCTACTTGTTTTATTTACCATAACTTAAATACATATATTTATGAATTAAATTATACTATTTACTTTAAATAAATATAAGAAATATTCCACTTAACGTAGCAAGTAAGTTTTCAATACAACAATATTAATTGAAGTACAATTTAAAACTAGTACCACTTCATCATCCCATACACTAATTAAAATAATTTAAAACAGTATCACAAAAGGTACAGTCGCTAGCACACGCACCGAAACATACAGACATATAGAACTTATTTTATGTTAACGTATTGTTAGCTCAGGTAACTTGAGAACGGGGAAATTAAATCTCTCCTATTTGATGCAGGCATTTTATAAGGCTTCTTCGTATGTCTTACTTATTTTGAACTTAATCGTTAGACTGAAATATCTTAATACTTCGTTGTATATTATTACTTCATCATTTCTTAAAAAAACCGACCTGGCGGCGTACTATCATCGATGAAGCGAAGGCCATCGGCAAGACCTGGAGTGAGGTGAAGCGGGTCCAGGACAGGCCGGGATGGCGACGCACTGTGGACACTGTGTGACCTTAAGTCAAGTAAGTCATTTCTTAGTATAAAGTCGTTCTTCTATCTGTCCCTATGTATGTTTAAATCTTTAAACCTACTACATATATATTAACAAGCCGGCCCAACGCGACTTACTTTGTTCACGCTGTTCCTACTACACTCCCTGTAGTGTATGTGGGTAGAGTGTTGTTTGTCTCGGGCGTATACTATATATTATTAGCAATATATTATAGTATAAGTGTAGGCCGGTAGCGGGGAGTCAGTCTGTGTCAGACCGTCGTTCCGGTAGCACGTGGTGGTACGTAGGCGAGCCAAATATTATAATCGGGAAATACTACACTCCCCTATTCCTACCCAAATCCTTATGATAAAAAAAAACCTTATAAGTTATATGCCTTTTTTTCTTACCATTTTTTTTGCTTAAATACCATCCTCCCACCTCCGGGTTTATACTTAAAAAAGAATCATTCAAATCGGTTCAACTGCTATCGAGTTATGCGCTTACCAACACATTTTGCGATTCATTTTTATATATAAGATTATCGATGATATGAAATAATAAGAGAATTAGTACAATTGTGATACCTTTTCTATATATTATGTAGTTTACAAGGTATATAGTTTTCATACACTTTCTGAAAAACTTAATTGAATATTACACTTGGCATAGACATGTCACATACACATACATAGAAACGAAATCACGTGCGTTTGAAATATAATTCTTCGCTGCGTTTGTTCCGTGTCAATATAGGCTGTATATCTGTTACAGAGCTAAGAATTTATAGAACTACTACTATACTACTATTACTTCTACTATTTTTTTGTATGGTTGACCAGTTAGGTGTCCAGTAAACCTATGGAATTAAGGATTCAAATCATGTTTGGGCTAATGTTCAAAAACCATAAAGGGAGATGAGAAATTAATAAAGAAAATAACTAATTAAAAATGTGAGATTAATTATCTGAAAGATGGTAGGGTTTGTTACCGATAAACAGTTTCAAATATTTAATTATATATTTAGTTATATATGTATTAAAAAGAGTTGAATCCCAAATTATGAACCATTAGTTCAGAAATAATTTTCAACAAATGAGAACTATTAATTATCTTTTGTAACATCATGACAATAAAGTGTTACCATACAGCCTAGTTGACCAAAGATATATTTAAATTTGATCAACCCTTTCACTTTATGTACAACTTAGTAATGTGAAGAGAAATTTTCCAGCAACGGAAGGCTCTGTCGCGTTAGTTAGGCCGTAAGAAGGCTGAGTTGAGCAACTAATTGTTGTTGCCAACTCGCGGCAGTTAGACAACGTTGTCATGACTTGATCATATATCAAGAAGTTTCAGATGCTGAGGTACAGCGTCTAATATAGTGGAATCTATGAGCCTATAGTTCGGGCGTTTAGGCGGCGTTTATACTATATAATTTGCTGTTCTCCGGAGTTTTACCCGCGCAGATCCGGTTCCCGGTGCAATACCGGGATGTAAGATATCCTATATTTTAAATTGGAACAAACTGCATATGGCGTGAAAAATTAATTTAAAATCGGTTCAGTAGTTAAGGAGTCAATCGGGTACAAATAACGTGACACGTAATTTATATAATATACTAGCTGTGTCCCGCGGTTATATATGGTGATATTATATTGTGTTTTTTTTTTATTTATAGGGAACACTGGTTTGACTGATTGCAGTATTTGGTGTTCGAAAAGAATCTTGCAACTCAATTTTAAAGCATTTCTTTGGTGTTGCAATTAAGCTGTGATTGAGATATATTAACAAAGCAATGTGACTAAAATAAACTAAAAAAAATGAACGCTATTGTTGGATCTATTTTTTTTTCTATTGTAAGATCTATTTTTTTAATAGAGCAAATAAATGTGTGTTATTACTTACATCATATAAAATGTAAAAACGTTCTGATATATAAAAAACCGTTTTAGCTGGGAATTACACATTATGCAAAAAAAAAACATAAATTTTTATTACATTGAATCTTTTGTTGAAAATAAAATATTTTAACAAACTTAGAAAATAACGGACGTGTTTATTCCAATTACTGCCCCGTATGTTTCCTTTGTAAGACCTCATGTTGGCTTGCGGTTTAATTCTATTGTAGTGCAAGTTATAACTTAATAAATACGTACTCGGATATTGAAAGCTTGTCGTGTAGTTGGCCGCAATTTATTCTATACGACTACACGAGGCTACTGCTGGAATTTGTGTTTTCATTTTAAATGTCCTAGTTTTAGCTATTAGACTTTATAATATATTATCTGCCTGCGACTTTATGACCTTGATTAAAATCATTATTTTGAAATAATTCTACTTTAATCATTTGGACTTTACGTGTTGAACTATGACACATGATTTATAGTTTGAAATTTCTCGTTCAAACCTTGGGTTGTAGGCAATAACAGACAGACAGACATAACGAAATTATAGCTTTAGAAAAGAAGACGTTTAAATCGGTTAACTACATATTAAATGAATTATGGAATGTAATACAATAGCAGCTCTAAGAATAGCATTTAGATATTACGCGACGACAGACAGGCAGACTGGGCAATAGGCTTACCAGAAAATAAATGAAAACCTTTAACCTCCTTAATAAAAAATGAGGGAATATATAATAAGAAAGGATTTGTACTAATAATAAAAATATAGAAAGATAAAGCTGGCAAGAAAAATGTATAAAACTTAAATACATATAAAACAAAGTGGCTTTCTCTGTCCCTACATCCCTTAATGCTTCCATTTTTAGAACTACTCCACCGATTCATATGCAGTTTTTTTAATAGATACAGTGATTCCAGAGAAAGTTTTATATGAATAATACTTGTATAACATATGCTAGCGAAGCCGGGTCGGGCCGATATTTTAGTATAAAACAACTACGTCACAGGTTAAGTTAGTTATAAAAATAAAAGCCGTCTACACATACTTAGGTCTGTGAACGATCGGCCGGCTCACGGATCGGATTGCTATTTGCCAGCGCAGTCACTGGGAAACAATCGGCGAGATTATGTTGTCTGGAATATGCGCATCTAGGTTTTTATCCTATATCCTACAACATAGTTGTAAAGGGTTATACAACTTTAATAAAGTTTTATTAAGATAAATTGTATTAATATGCAATAGCAGTGCTTTAATAAACTATTTTTGTATATATTGTTTTATTATAAAGAAATAACTTGTATGCACTATGTGACGGCCTTTAATATATTTTAAATTTCTTTATGATCGCTACTAATGTTGTTGTTGAAGACTAATAAGATCTGAATCGCGCTTATAATATTTTTTCGAGACATAATATATGGAACTTTTCGACATATTCCACTAGGACCTAATAGCAATAATTAATTCTTTCGGTTGGTCGAAGATTATTTGTACAGAAATACGTACATTTTTATTTATTTTGTTTACATCTAAATATATATAATTCAAAGGTGACTGACTGACATAGTGATCTATCAACGCACAGCCCAAACCACTGGACAAATCGGGCTGAAATTTGCCATACAGGTAGATGTTATGACGTAGGCATCCACTAAGAAAGGATTTTGATCAATTCTACCCTCAAGGGGATAAAATAGGGGATGAAAGTTTTTATGAAAATCCACGCGGGCGGAGTCGCGGGCAACAGCTAGTATCTATATAAAACTTTAAAATAAATGCACTGCTATATTGAAGCATTGCTTAAACTCTGTTCTGATGATCTTTCTTTACGAAAATAACATCCAATAATTTCTCCAACACAAATATTATTGACAAGACACACATCTATTTACGTCGCCAAGAATTCTCAAAGGCCCACAAGGACATTATAAATAATATTTTAATTCGCATCGACTATTTGTACACGTAAATAAACAGAGGGTGAATTTATTAAAGAATCTATAAACAAGTCTTATGTGCTTTGCTTCTAAGGCAATTTGCTTGTTGCACTTAAAATATTTCTTACAAAATGAAGTATTATTTATAAAAAAAAACACGAAAGAATTACTGTCTATTATAAAATACATTTGACAAAAGCAATTTTAAGATAATATATTTTATTTTGTAACATGAAGAACACAAAAATGTAATACTTAGGTAAATATTAATTAATTATTAAACAGTGTCAAATTTTGCCTTTAAGTGATTTCTTGCTGGCAGCCGTATGTAATAAAATAAAATGATATAAGAAAATTTAATATTATATAATATAATTATTTCTTTATTTCTAAATGTCATAAGTTCCGAGTATTAATTCATAGAAACCTACCAAATAAGCGAAAAAAAAAATCATAAATTTTAAGCAAGCAAACCAGTAACAAGTAACATCATATAGATACGTAGTGTTGCCAGCTACGCTCTCCGGAATTCGCAGAAGTTTGTAATTCGCTTATAAAGTTAACCTTGGCGAGTTTACGAGGCTTATGAAAAATATTAACGAACGCGCTTTGCTGCTCCTACACATCAACGTGTTTTATATCCCGTCCTTATGTTTTATACCGTCCCACTGTGAGCGGAAATATTACGACTTTTCATAGTATAAGCAGTGTGGCATCGCCACTGATGGAATGTAATGAACACAGGTCAATAGCACGAATGTGTTAGCGGTCTTTTAATAATGTATGTGCTTTGGAATAAATGTATCTGTCTTTTTTAATGGTTCACCCGTTTTTACCCGTATTTAGGCATGTTTTATACACCTTCCTTTTGAAGCATTCTATCTGATAAAAATATCGCATGAAAATCGGTGGCGTTGTTTAAGACTTAAGCATACATAGGGATATATGAAAAAAGAAAGCGTCTTTGTTTTATACTTATTAGTGATACAATTGTGATATTATACTGAAAGACAAATTTTCAAAAAAAATTTTTTCTTACCTTAATAACCTTGTATAGGTCGCGTCACGAATCTTTAGCGCTGAACGAAACCTGCGCAGAAGTCAAAAATAAGGTATCGAGGGGACGGCACAGCACAGCACGCGGGGCGCGTGATCGTCGGGTGCGCGAGCGTTGATTGGTTGTCCCAGTCGTGTTGTCTTCTCGCACCAATAAGTCAATTACGAGCGCGATTCCACCGATGCGCAGCTATTCTCGTCCAGCGCTAAACATCCGTGACGCGACCTATAAAATACGTTTTTGTATAATAGTTTCAATTCTTTCCATTGATTCCCCAAAATTTCAATACATTATACGTAGTCTAGCCAAATTAATATATAATAATAAATATATATGTTTGTCTTAAAAAAATATACACAAAACCGCTGTAACTGGCACCAAACGCTCTCAAACGAACACGATCTTCCTGTCATATCATATTCATAGGATTTAAAGGCGAAATATCGCCTTCTCATGTTTTGTGATAAAATATTACAAGTATAACACGTATGTATGTATGTAATATGTATGTATGTATATCGTCAAGTTATCACGCATATATACGAATTTCTCGGAAAAATATTTAAACGTCACTTTGAGGTTTCGAGAAAAAAGTTCCTTCTCACGTTAAGTTATTTATGATATTCGTTTTGACTTAATGGCTACCAATTTGACAGGAGTGTCGTCTAATTAAGCAAAAAAAGCCTATTTTCGCTAGTGGCGTCGATAATGTGTCAACTTTTAACGGCTTTATAAGGCTTGCGAGCCATAATATTTTCGGCATTTTGCCTCGAACTAGCCGTAGTAAGAATTAATTCATTATAGTATTGTTCCCTTTTTCCTTTTAGTAGTGAAATGTTTATTGTACACAGGTATATGATGTTACCTTTATTGTCACTTAAGTTAAACGTCAAGTTAAAAGTTACTATCTAGATAACTTTTATTCAACAATCTAGCGGTCACTTGAAAATCAGATAAATTTTTCTCTTTTCCTACGAAACTTTAAAACACCTATATCCAACCAGACTTACAAACCATAACTAAAACCCAGCCCTATTCATCAAAAAGCTTCTTTTGAACTGATAAAATATTCAGTAGCTAACGTCATTAGCCGTGGATTCCCGAAAATACTTTAAAAACACGGTATTCTTAACGCCGTAAAGCGGAGTGACAAAAGGACAGAAAAGCCTGCCTTTGAAGGCTTCTTAATAATTCAACCTATTTCTTTGTTGGGCGCCGCATCAATTATTCCTGTATCCCGCGATTCTGGCGCAGTAGGGCTGCCCCTGTTTACATTTTTAATAACTAACCTATGATATTATATTTAATAGATGTTTTATACACCTACAAAGCAACCGAAAAACACAGCGTCACAGCAGCGGCACCATACATACAAAATTTTGCGCTTATAACATAAATTATGTATTTAATATAATATTATTGTAAATAACTACTAATTTATTATTACTTATTAATTAATTAATGAACTATTTAGTATTATTTTATACATCAAAAATATAACATCCAATTTTAATAATATACAAGAAAAATGAAAAAAAACCTCAATTAATAGTAATATACTAGCCGCGCTCTTAGGTTTTACCTGCATAGCTTTTGTTTATATGCCAATGCCAGAATAAGAAAAAATATTTCAGTATGTTAAAATTAACAAAAACTATTTTAATAATACTATTATTTTGTTGTTACTTTATTGTAAGTTGAGTTAACCAATCACGTACCACATAAAGCTGTCGTTAGTTAATATAATCTCTTCAGAGATATTGCGTCTTATGGGGTTGTTTTGATCACTATACGCCTATCTTAGCCTTATACCTTAATCTCATTATTTATCTACTTTATTCTCTTGGACTGTTATAACTATCTCGTATTACATATTATACTTATACGCGATTTGTGTGACGGCTTTAATCATTGCATATGTTTCCTTGTAAAGGGTAGTAAAGCATTTACGAAGCTTCTAACTCAAGTAAAATCCAGCTCATAAGATTTCGATCGCTTAGTATTAAGCAAACTGATTTTTTTTTCTATGTAGGTACCTAGTTATTTTTTTAAAAAAGTGCAACCATAATTGTAACATTTTAACATGTGATTAACAAAGATAATTAATATTATTAATCCAAAAGAAAAAGAATATTAATTGATATTCTCAAAAAAGATGAACAGTATGTACGGTGTTGGTTTTAAAAAACAAAAACAATTATTTTTGCAGTTACATAATAAAAAACTGTAAAGTAGCAGCCCTAGGTGTGTCGTTAATGATGCACGCTCCACCGTGATTGTGGGTTGATGGGTGTTTTAAAGTTCGCATACTTCACTTTATACGGGTTTAGTGCGTTTTGATCGAGTGTCGACTTTTGACGAAGTTGTCACTGTGATGGGAAAGTTTCACTTTAGTTCCGACTTCTGAAAAAGAAGTTTATTTAGAGATATTTTTTATAGGCATGTAATAGTAAAATATTATTTTATTAGAATCTTTTTGACCTCGTTGAAAGCAAAGAAGAGTAATGTTTTTCTCCACCTCAGTTTGTTATAAATAAGGCATCATTAGTCCAGTCATATAAGCTTAAATTAGGTATGAATCTCGGAATTTGAGATATGAATGAATGAATGAATGAAAGCTGTGAGTACTTATAAACTTGTATATTGACATCGTAAAGTTATCTCAAAACCTACACGTAAGAAACTTTTTCTTTTTTTCTTTTTTTTTATAATATGAAGAGGGGAGACGAGCTGGACGCACTCCTGATGGTAAGAGTAACGCCAGCCCATACACATAAACTATTACATTTCAAGGTCAAATATCACAGAAATCGTAAATATCTCATTTCCTATGGATTATATCTACTTACATTTGTTATCAATATTGTTCAATACATAATTCTCTAAAAAATGTTTGAAAAAAAAATTATACTGTGAACCGTTTTCGAGATAGCGGGCGAAGAGTAGCTGCTAGAAATAGTACTATTTAGTAGAAAAATTAAAAAAATTCTAAATGTATTAATAATTGTATAGCATCGTCCCAGCTACTATAAACTATTTTCAACTTACAATACTCATAAAAACTCATAAAACAGAAAAAACAAACATCTGTATTCAAAATATTATAACCACATAATTAAAAGATTAAGATTATAAAGAACAGAATTAAACACTTAAACCCCGTAAAAGCCTGACAAAGGCTTTGCAACGTCCGCCCGGCCACATGTGGCTTGCCGGCTCGTTACTTAGCTGTCAACCCCCCCGTCCCATCTCGACCCCCCTTCAACCATGTTCACCCGCATCGAGAGTATAAATACCGATGTCTGTAAATAAAACGTCGGGCTGTTAGAAAGAGATAAAAGATCGCAGTACCCCATGTCTCGAATAAAGTATTGATGAGTGAAAAACGCAATGTTGTGGCAATTTTGTTTTTAGAGAATATGAATTTGATTTAAGTACTATATTTTTTAACAAATAACGTAAATTAATATTAAATGCTGCTCAATAATAGCATTATTAATTATGCTTTTCAAATAACGTACAAAAATTTTCATAACAATTTTCTTTGTAAAAAGTACACTAAAGAAATAAACATACCCAATGTTTATTTCTTTAGTGTAATAAAAGTAGAAACAGAGTACCGCGATCTTCCCTCTCTTTCTAACATCAGGACACATTACGCTCCGTAGCTCCTGTACAACCTCTATGCCCCGCCTCCCCTCTTCACCCCCTGTAACCTCATACTTGTAGCCAATTCATTAGAACACCCGTCGGTTATATGCATACTGTAATTAAATAATGAATGAAATACTCATGTCAAGATCCTTTTTAACCGACCACGGCGAAGTGAAAGTGAAGTAACATTACTTTACTTTGACTTCACCATGGATTATATCAGCGTTTAAGCAGAATGATCTTAATGTAGGTGACTTAACTCCTATGGACGTCCGGTTAGAAGCTACTCTGATGCGTTGCCGACCTTTGAAATGACGGAAATAAATTATTTATCGACTGTGAACATACAAAAAAAATCATAATTTCGAATTGAGAAACCACCTCCTTTTTTTGAAGTCAAGTCAATAATGGGCTCGAAAAAATTGTTATATTCAGTTTTATTTTTGTTTTTTTTTATTAACGCCGTATTGTGTACGGTTCACTAAAAATGTTGATGAATTCATTGAATACTTCCAAACATGTCATCTATACATATAATAAAAACGTAACGAGTCGCTGTCTGTACATGGAAGATACATGAGAAAAAATATTACAGGAGACCTTTATTAACAAATAGAACCCAAAACAATGATTTTCGGAATTTTTGTCTGTTTGTCTGTTTGTTTGTGCACGCTAATCTCAGAAACGGCTTATCCTATCTAGATGGGGTTTTCAATGATATATTGTGGTAAGCTTCACTTAACATTTAATGTTTGATTCATGACAATCGGTTGATAAATAAAAAAGTTATGGCAATTTAAGGAGTCACGTTGAACTTGCTGAACGTTTGTTGGCGCGGGTTAGGCATTTTCAAAAATGCAAAAGTCACTTTTCTACGCGGGCGAAGTCGCTGGCACATTTCATTCAAATGATATTGTTGTCCATTATTCATTTACTATATGTTGTTACTATATGTAGCCTTTACATTTAACTTTAACATTAAACATATTTTATTTATATTTGCTGCATATACCAATTTGTTTGTCATTAAGTTACCAAAACACCCATACCGCTTCCATCGCTGATTGCTCGCCAATTTAATACACATTTGCTTGTATAACATGTTGTATCGTTTACAAAATAATATTGCAATTTGTATCAAATCCATTGATCTTTTATGCATAACGATCAACATTTTACGGGTTGTTTTACTGTGTTACTACGCAATGTACTGTGAATTATGAAAGCATGAATTTTTAAAGTTATTTGTTTATTGTTTAGTTTTACAGTAACTTATATGTATGACGTCATCATGGTATAATTTTAGAGGTAATTTTTAAAGACTCGTAACACAAAATGACTAAGCCATTCTTTATGAGCTTGCTTTTAAAAAAACTTCTTACAATAAAATTATAATTATCCATACTATAATATTATAAATGCGAAACTAACTCTGTCTTTCCATCACGCTCAAACTACTTAACCGATTAGAACAAAATTAGATACACAGATAGTCTAAATCCTGGGGAAGGACAAAGGCTATTTTTTTTTTTAATCAACCCACAAAAGGTTGCGTGAGGGGTTGAAGCTTTTTGTAATTTTACGCTTTCACGGCCAAACCGCCGAACCGATTGTCATGAAATTTGGCTTCTTTTTAACTGGAAAAAAGGGTTAAAATTTTATATGAAAGTACACGCGGACGGAGTCGCGGGCATCAGCTAGTGTTATTATATTTTTTTTATTTTTTATTTATCTATTGAGTACAACCACATCATAATAAACATCAAACGTTCTATACTGATACAGTTCTATACTGAAGTGATAAATTGCATATACATACTTTTCCTTTTCAAAATACATAGCAATATAATAAAAATACAAATATAAATTATAAATCCATCTTTCCAGGGTAGAGATCGAACCCACAACCTTTGCACTGGAGGCGTATTGTACCACTACACCAATCGTAATAAACCATGGATTTTTAAACCAAAGATACGTTCCAACAGCGATCGTCAGTCAAAAACAAGGGTATGAATAATGCATACTTCTGATTACACGCGACGCAATCTCTGTAGAGAAGAGATCCGATCGACGTCTCTGTAGAGATGTATTTTCCGGGATGTCATTTGAGCGTATTGTCAAGGCAAGATATTGATTCAATCTACTCATTAGAAGCAGATGAAGGTTTTTTATTGACGTAATAAGCCTTCTAAATTTAATAATATGCTAAAAATATATTCAAAATTAAATTTAATCAAATACAACATTGACTTTAACTAGTTTTCATTTTGAATACTTTGAATTTAATCAGAAGAAATATATTAGGTAACCTGGTAACATTATCTGCATTTAGAATTTACCTAAATATATATCTATATACTAATATTATAAAGCTGAAGAGTTTGTTTGTTTGTTTGTTTGAACGCGCTAATCTCAGAAACTCCTGGTTCGAATTGAAAAATTATTTATTTTTATTGAATTGACCATTTATCGAGGAAGGCTGTAGGCTATATAACATCACGCTGCGATAATAGGAGCGAAGTTATAATTGAAAATATGGATAAAACGGGGAAAATTATTCATCTTTGAGGGCTTCCTTTGCGTGCGCTGCGAAAACGGTTCAAGATACAAAAATAATATGTATGAATGAATTATTCCTCTTTAAATGATCTTAAAAAAAGTCCGCGACAGTATATGTCTATTCTCTAAGATCGACTCACTATAACATAATAATAGAAATAGATCCGACGGGGACGAAGTCCCTAGCAACAGCTAGTAGAACATATATATCAAAATGTTAGAAATATATATAAGCATCAAACCCAGGTGTTTTGTATGAGCTAAGTAATTCCAAATGCCAGTAATTCTTATTTTCAGTTGGTTTAAAAATATAATACCAGAGCGCTTCGGACGGCGCAAATAGACTAAGGATCGACTCGACGAAGCGTGGTAAAGAAGATACAGGGCTGCCACGCTGCAGTTTTTGAGACTAGACTCTTTTTAAATCTCTCTTTCTTCTCTATCCTATTCTAGCGGCCCGTCCTGGATTCGCAGGGGTAGACATAAATAGCCTATGTTACTCAGTGGTAATGTAGCTTTCTAATGAAAGAAGAATTATTAAAATCGGTCTAGTAATTTTTGAGTTTATTCGTTACATACAAAAATAAAAATAAAACTTTTCTCTTTATAATGTTATCCTGTATATGTCTATTGGCACAAATAGAACTAAATAAAAAACGAAATTTGTTGTATTTAGATTTTTGTTTTTTTAATAAATAGTCCTAAGTTTTGACATTTGGTCCTTTATTGACATTAGGGAATAGCAACGTTATTATTAATAGGGAAAATAATTTGAAATTTACTTTTATATTCCTAAAATGTATCCCTAAAACGGTACAAGCTCAAAACTTTCTTCATAATATTTTTGTAAGGATTAATAATTAATTAATTAAACAATGTTATGGCAACCCTGGAGTGCTCAAGGATTATCCGGTGCACTTATTACTGTGACGCAATTTATTAATTGCTCCGAGCGCGCCCGAGCGCCTACACATGTACCTGGCCATTATTGTAATACTAGCCTTTGCACCTGGCGTCGCCCGCGTTTTAGATTAACAACATTTAAAAAGCCCGTCCTAGCTTCGCACGGGTAGACTATTATTGTACTAAATATAGCTTATGTTACCCATTGATGTATAGCTTTCTCATGAAAAAAGAATTATTAAAATCGGTCCAGTAGTTTTTGAGTTTATTCCTTACGTAGGAAAATACAATTTTTTCCTCTTTACAATATTAGTTTAGACTAGCCCTGCCATTTTCAGGTACCATGTCGATGCTCGGATAAGAAGTGTCCTATTTATTGTTTTAAAGACTAAACTACCTGTATGCATAGAATAACAACAATAGAACCGCCATTTGAGCACGCAAAGTAGAAGCCATTTCAAATAGTGACGTTACAACTTTTCGTCTTAATTTTTTCCGTCTAAGGCATTTTATTCCAATAATGGCAACTCTCAAATTGGTCATTTCTTAAAATCACTCTCAATCAAATTTGATTTTTTTCTTACAAAATTGCTCGTTTGTGTGTTTTTTATACTATGAAGTGGTGATGCGAACTGGACGCGCTCCTGATGGTAAGAGAAACGCCAGCCCATAACCATTGCAGTGTATGCATAATACATATAACAGTATAACAGTTCATTTAAAAACATTTAACATTTAATCTCCCCCCCATCCCCCATGCGATGACAAACCCTTTTCACGAAAAAATTTAATGAAAAGAGCGAAACATTCATTTTAATACAAAAGGAAATAAAGTCGAATGCCTTATTTCTTTGTGCGACGTATTTTTATCTAAACGTTTGGACAGGGCGAGCGCGGGGGTGAGGTCGGCGCGGGGAGTGCGGAGGGGGGCTGAGAGAGAGCAGGAAAACACAGTAGTTAGGCATGTCGCCAGTCCAATATTACAGATTTATGGACAATTTCATTAGAGAACTATGCTGGCCGACGCTCACACCGCACAAGTGTTTTTTTGTGTAAACAATACACTTGATTGTACAATTATATTGTTCATAGTACTCACTATGCAAAAAAGTGGCCAAGTGTGAGTAGGACGGATTGTGTAGTTTCTTGTTCTTTATTCAATCGAGAGTAGACGGGATATAGTCTCTTTTAAGCCGTTGTTTTTGTGAAAATAAATAATAATGAGCTGGTATTAAATGTAGCAATAAAGACTTCAGCTAAAAATCTCGACGTAGGTAGAAGTAGATCTCAAAATTGTTTTACTGTCTGTTTAGCTACAAAGTGGAAAAATAACGTGCACAGATCCATTAAAATGAGTTAAATAAGAGCAGCCTGGTCAAAGTGATTTTCACCTTCATCGATACGAGTAACTATGCTCTTGAGTCATGAGAAGAAAAAGGGCCCTCATAAAAACAGTTGAAGAAGTCACTATTACGCTACCTTCAAAAAAATAATGTTAATAATGTAAAATAATCGTTCAACAAAATTTCACTCATCAAAAGATTTTACAAAGCCTTACACATCGGTGTAAAGGCGGCCTAATATATACTACGCAGTGTTGCATTATGCATGGCCAATATTTCCACCACTACATCCAGGGTTGCCATCACTTACCCGCCTTCATTCGCAAATTGCCATCAACTTATGTTTTATTTAACGACGTGTGTTGCTGCCAATTTCTTGCCGCGAATGGCAACCCAATTTAACATCGCCTGTTCGTTGCGTAGGCGAAAAATTGTGGAGATATTTTGAAAAGTAGCTTAAATTAGGGGTTGCTATTTTATTTATGATCGCTTGGTGAAGTAACATACGAGATTAAATACTAGAGGATTGTGAACTTTACGAACTTATTCCGCAAATGTAAGCACTTCGAATGACGTCCGTTCAAGGGTGGAGATGAATGCTTACAATCTTAAGAGCTTCCTGCTCAATTCCCCATCATCATATAAGAAAATTATACTAATTTCTGTTTTACTGTGATAAATTTATAATCTGTGTAACATCTTGTTATATGTTCTCTTTCTAATGTCAGCTTCGTGATGATATATTCTGTAGTCTATACTGTACTAATTAAAATGTACTTAATAATACTTAATAATAAAAAGGTGGGGTCATTAATAAAACCAATTCAAATATTTTTATGCAAAGCCTAGTAAATATAATTGAGAAATCTCCAACTATGTTTGTACGACCACTTGCTCGAAACCGACGAACCCCTAACTCAAATTGGAGTTCAGATATAAACAAGACATTGCTTGTGGACGGTCGCTGCTTCTTGATTGAATTGTTCCGATACGTGAGCAAACACGGGTGATACAGCTAGCTACGGTCAATAATAAGACAATATTGTTAGATCCATTCGGGAAAACATTACTTATATTTGAGGATTGTTGAAGATAAGAGTAGATTGAGTGGTGTTTTGATTTATCTTTTAACGGTTCCAATTATGATTGATTCTTTGTTTAAAAACTTTTTTTAAGCCGGCCAAGTTCGAGCCAGGTTGTGCACTTAGGGTTCCGTATGTGTGTATAACAGTGGACAGTAGATTCATGGTAATTTAATTAAGTAGTAATCTTCGTATAATTAGGTCCCGTTTAACCTTTGGGTACGGAAATCTAAAAATAATTTATTTTAAAAATTTTATTTATGAAAGGTTTATTAGCGACGATTATAATCAAATAGTTTAGATGGTTTAAATGTAATACAAACTGTACTATAATCATAATAATACAATATTAACTAATTTCAAAAATAACCGTAACTTACCATAAAACAATAAGTTAGAAATATTATACATATTTACTATTTTCTAAATGAATAAACGTCGAGTCACATAATAACAGTTTGCCTAAGAACATGGACTGGTGGAATAAATTAGAAAGCGTATTTGTCTAGGTAATCCAGCTATACGATGTTTTTAATCAGACTACAAAGCCTAATGCAAGCCTCAGGGCTTACAAGGATCATAAAAACACTTTTAACCCTATAAATATAATGTGCGTCTCGGAGGCACCGGGTCATAATGATGTTATCTACTTTATACTAGAGCGTTTGATAGACGTATGTTTATCTATTGTAAATTGCTTCTCAGCTACTAGAATTAAAAATATTTGGTAGTTTAGTTTGTTCAAATAGTTAAATCTACATTGTCTCATGAGAAATTTGTGAACTTATAAAGAAACGAATGAAATTTTGATTTCAAAATACTAGTGAGGTCGTTAAAGTTATAACGAGTTAATGGTGTTAGTTTGAAAATGTACAAACTGACAAAATAATCAATATTTAGATACCCTCGCTGGCTTTTTTTGGCAAACAGAATTTTTTATTCAAAATTAGTAATAGGTGAAAGCGAATATAGCGAAATAGTAGAATTTTTTACAAGTCAATTTATTGGTATTAAAACTATAACATTTTAAAATTTATAAACAAATAAGGCGCCTTTGAAGCGTAGGGTTGCCTTTGAAGTAGTCTTATTTAGTTTTAGGGTTGAAGCGATTGTATGGCCGAGTATTTTAATAACGCAAATTGGATATTGCGATTAAAAACGTATGATATGTAAATGTCTAAAAATAAATAGAATGAGAGCTTAGCTTTTTATATTTTTATTGATATTGTACTTAATGATATTCCACTAAGTCAGTTTTATTAATTCACCTTTAGTAGAGACCGCTGTTAATACGCCTAGTTCTGAATCACACTAATTAAGTAAGATTTATTTTAAAATTAAATCGCAAAACAAATCAAGACCAAATATTTTAAAATAAATAAACTAAACTAGTAAGCTTAACTAGCGTGTTGTCTGTCTTGTATATATTATACGAGTATATTATATCTGTACAAGACCTATATCGACATACATTTTTTCGAGTAAATTAAAGTTACATCACTGCGATTCCACTTGCTTAAGCAAGCGTATCATTATTTATTAATAGCTTTACTAATCAAATTTTATACTGATAAATAATAATCACTTAAATTAAAAATTAGGAATATGTATACAACTATAATAATTAATTACGAACATAATGTATTTGATTTTAAATATTAATTTCATTTAATTAACTGTATAATTAAAATAATTACGAATTCATAAAGTATATAACGCTCAAATAAACAGCAATAGTTTAAACTTTAAATGACATATTAATCAGGGCTTTCGTCCGCGCTCAATAGTGAAAATTTCCAGTCACTATTCCAAATGACTGGTTTTGTGATTTGACGCAATTTTAAATTAATTTCATTTGTATGCACTTTTCGGATAATGGTTAGCTTTAACTCATTTTATACGCTACTTCACAATGTTAAAAATAATTCGTCAATTATTGTCATTATCCTTTGACACGAGTTTAAAAGTTGTGGGGAAATATTTATTAATTAGTCGCGTCAGCGGTTTCAGCCGCGTAGTGTCCGTTCCAGGGGCAATACCGGGATAAAATGTGAACTACGTGTTAATAAAGAGCTTATCTACCTGCATGACAAACTTTATACAAATCCATTTAGTAGTTTTTGAGTAATGGTTGTGTTGTTACTATGTCAATGCCGGAATAAAGCATCCTAAGGTGTAAAGTCAAGATTTGTTAACTATATTTCAGCAAAATTCATAAAGTAATTCATGCGTAAAATAGTAACAAACATATTAAGAAAATCTCGCGTTTACACATTTTTATATGTGACACAAAGTGTTTGTCATTGCCGACTGTTATATGACGTCATTTTAACGTTTTGCTTAGTATAGTAACCGTCAAAAATGTTTAGTGATTGACGAGAATAGCTGCGCATCGGTAGAATCGCGCTCGTTGGTGCGAGAAAGACAACACGACTGGGACAACCAATCAACGGTCGCGCACTCGACGATCATGCGCCCCGCGCGCCGCGCCGCTACCTCGATACCTTATGTTTGACTTCTGCGCAGGTTTCGTTCACCGCTAAAGGTAATTGACGGTTACTATAGTTGAGTAACATTATTTAATGCGTTGTCATAATATTGAGACTGTTTCTTTTTTTATGTGAGAAGCAAATGTGCTGGCGTGTCTTGGTGGCAAATGAACATGTATCGAGAATGTGTTGCCAGCCTTAAAGGATTTATAAACCCAATCTTTATTTATTTATTTTTGAAACTAGAATATTTTTTTCTTCACTGTAATAAAACATACATAATGCGAATAAAACTGTGGAAAACAAACATTAAGATTAATAATATATTTTCTTCAGAAGAAAACACAAAAAGAAAATATTATAAAGACGTAATATAATATTTCATTGTAGGTATAATAATTTTACCTCGTTGTTTTGTTTATAAATGGGAATATAATTTGGCAATCATTCATGTTTGCTTGGCATTTTTAAAATATTAGTATTATATTTTTTGCTTGAGAAGCCATGCGTAATTTTATGTAGGTAATAAGCTTTTAAAGTTCTCATAATAACTTAATTTATGGAAACATGTTTTGCTAAGGATTTCTATTGATTTACTTACCTCTGTGCCTAACTTCATCTAAATTAGTTGAGTACTTTTTGGGTGTGTGTACATTCATACATAAAACCATACATCCACAAGTCCTGACAAATAAATATCCAAACAGTCTTGACTCTTGCATACATACATCCATGGATGTATAGAATCCATATATTCATACATACATACACCTATAATTCCAAATATTATATTAAATGGAGATTCTAACATCCGAACAATCTTGTTTTCATACATCCATATACATCCAAACATTCTCACAAAGCTTACTCCCGCATAAGAAAATTAGTAAGCCCAAAAGCCCAAGAAATAAGTGTTGCTATCAATAAAAAATATTTCAAACCATATATAAATAGTTTATCGTCAATTGGCGAGGCGGCCGGTGGGCATTAATTGAACTAACGAACGAGACCTGACACAGCGAATTATTTATACTATCATTTTGTCCTTTCAATATATGTTTTTGTGTTCGTGGCTTTAACAACCAATTAGCTGTCCAAAAACAGAACCTTCTCTTTCATTTTTCACTCTTATCATTTAATTGTAGTTTCATACGAATTCATGAATAATTTTGTTTTTGCAAACATGTTTTCAAAGTCGGTTTTTAGTCATTCAAATAACATGACAATATCTTTATAAAATTAAAAATAAGCAACTTTACTCATAAAACTAACACAAAATCTGAATCCAATAATATTATGTATTATGTCTGCACCGCTGTCAACTTTAGTAAACAACACGTGCATAGCGCGTGACGTCACCAGTCTCCCTACTTCAAAAAACCAAATAAACAGCAGAGCTTGCAAGTTTCAGTGGGCATTCGTCAGTCGACGATCGCCCTAAGCACACGTTGTATAGTACGCGTCATTTATCTTTAGCGATTGAGGAGAATAGCTGCGCATCGGTAGAATCGCGCTCGTAATTGTCGTATTGGTGCGAGAAAGACAACACGACTGGGACAACCAATCAACGCTAGTGCACCCGACGATCAAGCACCCCGAGCGCCGCGCCGCCACCTC
>DWAJ01000331.1:0-36373 GCA_018238005.1 Eurema mandarina
TTAATAAAAATAAAGCAGAGTAATCAAGTTCTTTTTATAATGATATAAAAACTATGACAATGATACAAAAATAATAAGAATATAAGAATTTATAATGATACAAAAATTACGCAAGACAATACGGCTAAACGTTGAACCGCCGCTTTGCAAAACGGACCTGTTTTCTAAAACGGCTAGCCGTAATGTAATACAGCGGATTATACAATCCACCTGCGACATATATAGTGAGTGGTTCCACGCACCCTGTGAGCACTTGGAGGTGGGCGTCTGCGGGTTATTGAAGCCGGGGCTCTGCTCCAAGGAGAAGCGGCCGGCGCGCTGCTCCGACAGCGAACCGTGCGGCTCTGGCGTGCCCGGCATCATCCTGCACATTGTATAACATTTTATCATAACTAAATATGCCATTACAAAATCTAATTGCAAACTAATAAACTTAGCCAACTTGGTTTTGAACAAGATATTATATATTTGATACATTAACAAGAAGACGCATTGCACTTGCAGCACTGACGACGCATCTCACAGAGGCTGGTTCGTATAAATAAATTTCTTTTGGACTTTGTAATGTTCAACTTTGTATATTTTGATCGTATATGAGACGTTCACTAGGCACCAGTTACTTTAAATTTATTTATACATACATTCTTAATACACCTGGAGGAGGCCTACGCCAAGAGGCACGCCGAATTACGCAATATTGGGTGATGTGATAAGTTAAAATATGTATTTGTTAAATTGTAATTCGGAATAAAAGGCTTATTTATTTATCTTAATACACAGATTTATGCATTGTAAGTGCGACTCAAGTCAAAATATTACATACCCAGCCGGCGATTTCTGATTGGAGTTGGACTGTGGCGTTTGTCCTCCGCTGTTCGAAGGTGGCCCGTTGTCCTTCAACGACGTGTTAGGCTGCTTTTGTATCGTCAACTCTTGTCCTAATACAAATATCGTATTAAACTTTTGCTTCACACATAACCCTATCACTGAAGCACAAGTCAAGACGACGTGAATGACGTTTACGTACAAGTGATAGAACGAATTAGCCATAGATTATGAAATATGTTAGCACATTTTCACCAACCACCACCAATGAAATAACAGAAACACACACACAACATTGACATAACATACCTTAGAAAGAAGGTGAAACGGGGAATGTGTGGGAATTTATATTTATGGCATAAGCCAATGTTAGGAAAAGGGATGGTCACCTGGAAATAATTAATAAACTGATGATTCTGAGCTCAAACTTTGACACATAAAAGTTCATATGTACCACCGAACACAGAATTTAAGAGTAAAATGATATTATGGATGCGACGTTTAACCCTCTTTGTAAGGCTGAGTGCTACTTGTGACAAACGATACCCGGCAAGCGTTTAGGATTACTGTCAGCAGATATAAGCGTGTTACCTTCGAACTGGTTGAGATAGGATATTTGTTGTGGAGACGGGACGGGCATCAAACTCGGCTCCTTGCTTTGCTGGCTCTTCTGCCGCTGCGCCGCCAGGCATTGCAGCGTACGGACAAACACCCCATCGTCCAATTTCTCTAATATCTCTATTCGTCCGATCCGCGACATTTTTTAATGTCCAAACGTTAAGGCCGTTGTTATTTCGTCACACGGGATTCAAGCGTCAAGCGTTTGCGGGGGAGGGGGGAAAACAAAAAATTCGCATTACAACTACAGAAAAAAAAAACGAAAATAAAATCGGAATGCATTTTCAAAATCAAGCTGTATTGAACGTAAATAAAATCAAATCGTGGTTGGGAAAATGTCTAACAATAAAAAACAGCATGCATTCTACTTTCTATGGCTTTTGTGTTAGCGTGTTCGAGTATTTGATAATATTAGATAAATTGGGTAATTATAACTAAAATTTAAATGTGAATAGATAGTTGTACAAAGAGACAAAGAGAGGCAAAAGATTCTCTGAAGAAGAAAGTGTCTCTGTCACACCTTAATATTTTATCAATTGCTATCTCATCGTTTGAGTGTCTTTAAAAATTTCATTTACTGTGTAGAAAATGATGACGTAACTAAACCGTATACATATTTTGAGATATTAAGTGTGAAGTTCGTGTGATTTTTTTTAACTTACATTGATTTGTACGTAAAGAAATACAGATGTATAGCCTTTAATGTAACGTAGGTGGGGGAGTGAGTGAGTGTGTGTGTGAGTGAGTGAGCGAATGAGCGGACGCACCTGGCGGGTCGTGCTTGTGCGGCGGCTTGCAGTGCGCGGGGCTGGACAGCGCGGAGCCGGCGCGCGGCGCCTCCGACGAGTTGCCGCCTTGCGATGGAGACTGCGTAGCTGTGAAAATATATTACATTGTTACAAAAATCCTTTTATTTTTCAACAATTGGGAATATATAAATTCCAATATATTATTAAATTCTGGATGTAATGAATTAGCTAAAAAGTGAGATATTATTAATCAAATTTGAATTCTTCTTTTATGAAAATACCAAGCAACCACAGAGGTTCCGCCCACGTATCCGTAGCGAAGTCCTTTAGCTAATTAATACAGCAATTAATTTAGTTATCATCCATAGAAACACTGAAGCCTTATTATATATATTATAGCATTATGCATTGTTATAAATGGATTACATATTTCTAAATAGAAATAAAAAAATGTCACTATACACAACTTGTATCAAAAATCTTCAAAAATCAATCATAAGACATACAGGAAATCCTATAGACAAATAATTTTTCTGTCTTTTTTCATCTGTTTATTACTCACCTATAGGCACGGAAGCAGATCTGTGTAAGGGCGAAGCACCGTAGGGCGGGGGCGGAAGGCAGCCGCCGCGTTCTGAGCATGGGGATTTCACTTGCGTACCTGATTATTTCATATCAAATTATAGTCATAGTTATGTATAGTTTTCGGGATGCACTGTTTCTAATGTGCCTCTTCTTCATTCAAATAATATAAATAAATTAAAAATAAACTTGTAAACTAATATTTAGCTAATACATTATTATTAGCTGCAACATTTTGCAGCCTTTTAGCGATATTCAGCCATTGCTGAATATCGCTATTTATCAAAATGTAACTGCTAGTTAAACTTAAAAAAGACCAGAACTTTCGATCGATTTTAATTTATCATTTATTTATATTCACACTTTGTTACAGTATACAACATTAAAATTTCATTAGATACAACATTTGTAACGGACAGTTATCACTAAAGAGTGATCTCTTCCAGGCTTTCTTCCATATAAGGAGAAAAAGAATTAATAATACCTAAATAAGCACTTTATGTGCGAGACCGACTCCTATATGATAATATAGAAGAGTCACAATCGTAAAGTAATAATTGCTCCATTTAGCAATTAAAAAAATTAGTTTCGTATAAACTTACCAAGATCGGAGTCCATGGGTTTGTTATCGTCGAAGAACTGGTGATGCAATTTCTGCCAATCAATGTCGGGGTGCGCGTGCGCAGGACTTTTAGGGCTTCGCATCGCGTTTTTGTGCTCGTTCCCACCCATCTAAAATTGAAAATTAATATTAAAGAACTATTGAAAAAATATACAAATTATACTGACAGATAAAATACATATGAGAATTTTTACACTATGTCTATTCAATTAAACAAACTTAAACTATTATATTATATATTATGATATTGCATATAACAAATGCTCATTTTCACGCCCTGTATACAAATACTGCACTTAAGCTTTTTAAAGTAGTTGCGAGCCAACCATAGGTTTGAGTGTCAAGGTTCAAGTGTCACAAGTGTTGAGGTTTAAGCGTCACATTCAAAGTGAATGTGACTCTATTCGTCCGAGGCAACCGTTCACATTATAAATAATTATATAACGCGCTCAGTACACGAACGTAAATAAGTTTTAATTCACGTAGTTCTTTGGCGGCTTTCCTTTGAGGCACACTTTTGATTGGATTATAATTTAGTCCTTAATGTAATATACTAACATTCCTCCCCCGGCCGTAGTCGTCGCACATGCCGTGGTGGTCGGGCCCGCAGTCGCCGTGCGGCACCATGCCGCCCATCATGCCGCCCTCCATCATCATGCCACCTGCAACGGTACCACCATTCCAACATTATTGACAACCTCATTTATTTTATCACTGCACACATAGCTTTTTAGTTCCGAGGCAAAAAAACCAAGGCTTTTAATGTGTGAAGGGTTATTTTTTTATTTTATTATTAACTTACATAGACTTACTTCAATAGTTTGTTTGTCGTTATACTACAACATGTCGTTATCATCTGTAAGCTGCCTTTATATTATGTTGCTAGATAAATTGGTAAAATTTTTATAGAAAACTTATTGCTATTTCTTGGACTTTATTAATAAGTGTTGAATCATTTGAGATTTAACATAACTGAACATTAAGCACATTTATTAAAACGCTCACTTGTATAATAAAAAATATATTACCATTTAAAGCTGACAAGTTAGGCCCGGGCATCATCCTCGGTCCCATGTGAGGCCCGCCCATCATACATGGCTTTGGACCGCCCATCCCACCCATTGGATTTGGCATGCGCTGAAACATGTTTATTTCCTAAATTAATTATTATTCTATATAGATTCATTTAAAACATACAGATAAAAATAACATAATCTACACTAATATTACAAAGAAGATTTTTATATGCAACAAATAAGCTCAACAAAGATTGGACTGATTTTAATATTTCTTTTTTCGTTAGAAAGTTACATTATCCAGTGATAACATAGGCTATATTTAGTACTATGTTTACCCGTGCAAACCCGGGAAGGGTAGCTAGTTATCTTATGAATATTAAATACATAGTCTTAAAACTTAATTAGAGCAAATCCTTGTTTTTTTAAAATTAATGCTAAGTTTTTAATGAACAAGTATATCATTTAATACTAAAACTTACGCCCATAGGTCCTCCACAACCTCTGCCCATGTGCATGTCCGTGCACATGCCCGACTTCATATCCGGGCCACAATTACCCCTTATTCCCTTCATGCCACAAGGACCCATAGGTCCCATCGGTCCATTAGGCCCCATCCCTGACATTATAGGTCCATTGGGTCCCATCATGCCGTTAGGGCCCATAGATCCGTGCCCGCCCATGTTCATACCGGAGCCCATGTTCATTTGCCCGCCCATAGGTCCATTGGGCCCCATCGGTCCGGGTCCCATGGGTCCGCCCATCGGTCCGTTAGGCCCCATGGGTCCGGCCATGGTGCAGCTAGGGCCCGAGTTCATGCCGCTCGGCATGGAGACCATGGGTCCGTTGGGCCCGTGTGTGGACATGGGCGGGTAGGGCATGTTCATGTTGGCTGTGGAGTTGGGCGGATTGATATCCTGGTTCTGCTGGCCATCGGGCTGGTTGGGGTTGGAGCCGCTCTCGGGGAACAGGATCTGTTGCATCTTGCGGATGGTGGCTAGCTGCTCCTCGCGGTGCGCGCGCTGCTGCGGCGTCAGATTCTCGTCCGGGATCTTGACGCCTACAGATGAAACTGAAGCTAAACATTGTATAAAGGTTCATTCCTATCAAATCGTAATATATAAAATGGTTAAGATGTTACGGTGAATAGGGTCCACATTTCAATTATATTACTTTCTGTTAAGATTTAAATTGATGGACTTTAATTTCTGTTTAGTTATTATTCGTGTAACAGCTCATTTGATAAATTAAAGGACAAAACATTGCATTAAATTATAATTCTTATTCATGAATTAGAATATTTATATTTCACCTTTAGGACCAGGCTGGCAGGAGATGTTCTCGGAACTGTTGTTGTCATTAGAACCAGCTTCAGAACAAGGTGGCATCTGAGCTGGGCCGTTAGCCATGCCATTTGACATTACGGAGGGGTTTTTCTAAAATATTAACAAATATATGTTTCCAACTAGCACATAGACCTTTAATAATTTAATAAATTAATATTTAAATAATTTTATGTTACACTTTAAGCTCAATTTAATCTTCAATTTGTTAATTATTAAAACTTAACAAAAAATTTATTTAATTTAGAATTAAAGTGCATCATAATATGTACTGTATTATACTACCATATTATGTAACTAAATGTAATAATGACTTTCGTACTTAATCTAATGACAGCTTCTTTAAATGGGAACAAACATACAAAAAATGCGACAATCACTACTCTTTCCTTTTAGCATAGAAAGTACAATAATAATAATAAGGAACAGTTGTTGATGTTGGATATGGAACCTAACTTACAAAATATATGCTAGTTACTCACGGTGTCCCAGGGCATTTCACCATCAGCACCGAGGCCGTCCATGACACCGCAGGACGGGGTGCCCCCTGGAAACCCATCCATGGGCCCCATACCGGGCCCCATTTGCCCCATGGGACCCGGCCCACCTTTCATCATCATCATCTGATTCCCGGGCATTCTGTTACCCATCATATTGGGGCCCATATGACCCATCCCGTGCCCCATTGGCCCCATATTGGGTCCCATGGGCCCGCCCATCATGTGCCCCATCTGGTTCGGCCCACCAGGCCCGCCCATCATGTTGGGACCGCCCCGCATTCCACCGCGCTTGGCCATAGCTAAGTTGTTTAGCCATTGAGCTGGGTTTTGTTTGTTAAACTGCCCTATTTTAAGTGGATGTTTCTGAAATAATTAAATTATAAAAATTGTTACTCATAAATATATTTACAATCATGTTTATGATATATTAATTAATTTCACGATAAATGAGAGATGGGATACATTATATTGGCTATTGGAATATTATATTTTCTCATTTAATATAACATATAGTTTACCTCCAGGTACTTTTTTGTGTTAGGCTGTGCGCAATGGTAGGCAATGATTGAGTGATTTTGTCCGGATATCACTGCCTCAGCGGCCTTGTTGGCAAGCATTGTAGAAAAGACGAATATTTGACTTTGCTGCTGGGAAAACAAAATAATTAATAAGCTTATCAGGCTACAAATAAAATGTTTATTGATCTCCTAATTTTTTATTAAACTAATAACTATAAACACTTTATTCTACGGAAACAGATACACAAATCATGACGCATAAATAGAAATTGAATAAATTAAAAAAAAAAAATACATTGAGAGTACATTTTTTTTGTAGAGAACATAATATGATTTATATAAACACGATACTTACCTCCATACTGCCTGACTGCTTGCTTATAACGTTGGACGGCAGGGTCTGAGCCTCGCTCGACATGGGGCCCATAGACACTCCGGGCCCCATAGGACCGGAGCCACCCATTCGACAGGACCCCATATTGTCTGGCCCATTTGGATTGCGACAATTCTGATTGCCATCCTTAAAAATAGACTGTTTTTATTTTCCAAAACCTTTCTGTCTTAAGCTTAGTAAATAGTTGGTAAGTAAGTTTAACACATAAATAATTATAATTGATAATTTACTATCCAAAGCAATACACAGTAATATGGAGAATTACATTACAACAATAAGGCTCAAAAGGACCATACACATATTATTATACAGAAAATCTCACCTGTATGTTTCCTGGATTATTCCTGAGGCCGGTTTGCGGGTCAATTATATCGTTGGAGTCTGAAGATAGGCGCTCTGATTTAAGAGATCCAGGTCCCCCCAGCTCACACTGTGGGGACTTTGTGGGGTCACCTGAAACAAACAATAGAATAAAGCTTTATAAACAAATTCATTTATATTTATTAAGATTCCAGTGTGAAAAAATGAGTAGGTTCTGTTCTGATAACGTGTTAAAGTAGTTCCAAAATATTCAGACTACTTAAAAACAAATAAAAGTATATCATTATTACGAATATTTTGACTAATATTTTTTAATGGGACTCATCCCATTTATTTTGTTGCCCCCTTTATTTTGTTATTGCCTAAATATTATAATACATTTTTCAACAAGTTACTAATAACCTTATATACATGAATGCTAGCTTGGTTAAGCAATAAAACATAAAAAATAATATCAGTCAAACAGCAATTATGTAAATTGTTAGCGGGCGCCGTGGCCCGTGGCGTTTTGGTTGCGCCTATCGTTTCAAATAAAACCTTATGCATTGAATTATGAGAAAAAACTTGATTTCCTCTAAACGTAAACAAACTTTATTATTTTAATTCTCAGATAATTCATAATATTCTACATTTGTAACACAATATGAATCGCGACCGCGTTACATTAAATTAAAATATTAAATCTTAAAAGATAATTACCGCCTTTGATTTCTAATCGACGATAGTTTCTATTTATTCTATAATATTACAATAGATAATACTTTTTGAAGACTCGTAATATTTAAAGATATTTGCGTATCTTGTAATAGTTGTTTATATATGAATAATGAAAATTAATTATTATTGTAACATTTTTGTATATTAATTATTTACAATTATTGTATCTTTTTATTTTAAAAAGAGCATCAGTTTCCTGCCGATTATTTCCTGTAGAAACTGCCTTCTGAACCGGTGCAGTAGTAAATGACTGTTTTTTTAATACCATAACGATTCAAAACTGTTACTAAATGTATTTACTATTTATTTATTTATATTAAGGGTTGCCAACATGAAGTACATTAAAAACATATAGGTACATACAATTTAAAAGATATACACTTGACATAATGTCGCCACAATTAGCGGCGCTCACAACATACACGGATATAATATAAAATTATATAATAGATTATTTTGAAGAAAAAAATGTGCATTGTGTAATTAATAATGTATTTGGAAAATGATTAATAATAATTTAATAAATTAGTAAGCCTCTGAGAAATTTGCCAGTACAATCACAGTAAATATGTTGAATAGTTAAATAGAGATATATGAATTGGACCTGTCTTTTCCAATCAGCTATTTTGTGTCACGTATTCAAAAATACTCACCATCGCTATCCATGAGGCCATCAATCTCCGTCTTGATGCCGTCCACCCCCAGGTCTCCGGACGCGTCTTCTGCGCTGCCCTGGCTGTGCGGCTCCAGCTTCACTCTGTGCGGGGCATCATCCGGCTCCTTCTTCAGCGCAGCTGGCGTTGGCAACGACGCTGACGGTGGCCGAGAGCCATGCCCTGGAGATTTTTTTTCTCAGGTTATTGGTATCGACTTTGTCCTATCAATTATTTTGGTTAGCAGTATCCTATAGTAATTTACATGTGTGATTATTTTAATCTTAACATAATATAAATATTAGCCGTTTCGATGTCTCGTAATTTAAATATGGGAAAATTTTTTAACGTTAGGGCTGTTTTTCTGTAAACATTTTTTTTAATATTACGATCTTCTGATTTTCGAAAAACGAATGTGACGACTTTCCCTATTTAAATTCTTTATTGGGATACAAAAATAATGAAATTGTCGCTAATCAGTTGGTCATACAGAAGTATAATTAAAAAATTAAATGTATCAACTAGCTATGTTACCAATTAGGTCATTGTACATGCCTATTTGTAGCCATTAAATTTAAATAATAATAATGAATGAATTTTATCAAATATTCAGCATTACACCAACCACTGTATTCATTAAATGCTCCATTGATTTCACTACTTTCTTTTGTACTGGTTGCTTGATTAAATTAATTAAAGTATAAGTGGTTTCTTTAGTTTGATACATACAAGTATAACTTGGAGGGGACAAAAAATTTATAATAGTTTTCGACTTTAGAGAGCATCATCTAATTCGCCTTATAGAGGTAAATATTGCTATGTTCGAGTTCTTTTAATTTTTCTAATGGGTTTTTTTAATGTGTTCCGAAACTCCTTATAGTGCGTCATTAATAATTTTGATTCAAAAGGGTTCATATTACAGACAACTAGGTTTTGGAAGTTAGAGAGAACATTTTTTATTTAATTATGTTCACTTCGCGATATTAATTCATTAACAGTAATTGTTTAAATTAAAGCCCCGTCAACTCTATTCATTTTAACGTTATAAAGAATTGTCAAGGTAAAAAATTTAAATAATCACTATCAAGTCTATTTATATCGCTTAAGAGCGTATTTTTATACATCGCGACTGTAATATTAATATCTTTTATGATTCATACTATGATAAGAGTGAACAGTTAATATCAGAATCAAATAAAAGAATTGTAAGAAAGAAAAGCAATTTATTTAAAATGATTAAATTAACTGGTAATTTAATTTTATTTCCTCTTAAGAGGACTATGAATACAATACAATTCTTTTGTCATTTCTAACTTATTGCATAAAGTAGATAAATGATTGAAGTAAAATCCCTAGATTAGAAATAAGCTCAAGAACTTATATGTCATAGGTGAAGGTTATAGTATAATTATATAAAAAAATTATGTAAACTTTTCACTCTTCATTACAACTTAATTTTATTTTTTTTTAATATTTTTAGTTTTATATAATTCATGAAATATTACATACATACAGGACCTAGTTCATAAACACAACTCAAAAATTTTTTTTAGTAAAATTAAGATATACAAGAATACTGGAATGTATTCTTTAATTAGTTATTTTAACTAATTAAAAAATCCTATTAATAAATATAATAAATATAAAATAACACTACAAATTATTAGAATTTGTGAATTCTTATTTTTTTTAATTTTTCGACAAACTAGTTTCCTATTTACAATAAGTCAAAAATATAATTTAAAAAAGAAAAGTAAGTATTGAAAACTTGTCCATTATCTAGTTGCCATAACAAGTGTGGGACTAGATAGCACTGTGCATAAGTGTCCTGAAGTATCTTATTTATATTATTACCTGGTTCTGTGGGATCATTGGGCTCATCTTTGAGGCGGGCACCTCCGCCTTTCTCCTTCTCCTTAATCATCCCCCTACGTGCCTTCGCCAACTTGACTGTACATATGATAATAACACATTAATAATACATATACAATACAATTATAAAGCTGTTACAAATATGTAAAACTACATAATTAGCTAACTTGCACATTGCATTTTAAGGAAGATTTGATGTAAGAATGTGAAGTTTTACTTAATAAAAAGATATAAGATAATTTTATTACTAAAATTTTGTAAAATGAAACTTATGACTTGTTAACTATTTATGACATTTGATTGGATAAGACATGTTGAATATTCGATACGATTTTACCTAAACATGTTGTTTCTGTTAAGTATTACTTCTTGACAACTTTTTTGTACCAACAACAGGGACGGTGCTATATTATATAACAAAAAGCATTTTTTTTTAATTATTTTAAGAATTAATTAAAATCACTTATGATAATTTTTTAAGACAATTCAGATAACTCAAAGTAAGTAAAGCTTAAAAAATAGTTTTAATGGTATATCATAAATCTTATCACTTTCTTTTAAATACTTTAAATTTCTGCATACATATATTACCCATTTCAGTAATAAATATAAATGTATAATGTGGAAACCTTTCTCCTAATTCACTTCACCTATCAAATGATTGCATATTTTTAAATACCTCTAAGTAACGAAAGAAAAGACATTAGAAACCTACATTCCTTAATCCTTAATATTGAATATAATTTCAATAGCTACGTAAATAGTGAATTATAAGTAATTCCAGAAACTTATCTCTAACTATCTTTAAATGTTGGACCAAAAAAATTGAGTATTTTCCTGAGAACTAATTTCTTTATTATCTGACAAATTACAAAACTAAATTAACTAAACTTTCATTTCAAAATTGTAAAATTCTATTAGTAAATTGGGTGAAATATGAAAACTAATCAAGTTGAGTGCAAAACACTGGAGTGACATTTTGTAACTTTTATATTTTTAGTGTAGATTTGTTACAATATTTTTTTATGTTTGCATATAACAGTAGTGGACATTTATCCAATGTTTTACAGTTTATTAATATTTTTCTAGATGAGAAAATATGTAAAAGTTAATATCAAAGTAGTAATTATTTTTAATAGAGGATGTAATTAGATTTACGAAATATGTAATTATTTATTGTTGTTTGATTTCAACCAATCTCTAATATTATTAAAATTAAGATACCTATAAAAAACTAGTTTTTGTAATATTTTATGTATCTAACTATCACTGTTTATTAGTCATAATTGTAATTCTATAACATAATAATATCGAGTTATTTTCATCGGGTCTAACTAGCTTTCTTATTTTTGTTTACTTTTATTCAAAAATGGAATCTGACACTGTTATTGACAAAATAGTGAGTAAAAATATTAATAAAATAGATGAGAAGCGAGTTTGAAATTAATATTGATAAATTTAATTTATTTATGGACAGAAGTGTTTAATACACAATTTCATATGTAAACAGCACTACATAACAATTATATACATACAAATTTCTTGCAAACCTGTCGTCACTGGCGTAATAATTGGCACATATCCCACAAATTAACTAAGTGGCACTTCACCTAAAGAATGTCATTTTACTGAAGCGTACGATCGAAAGATTATTATTAATAGAGGATGTAATAAAACCTTGGCGACGGCTAGACGCGCGACAGCCCTCGATACCTTTCTCACCGGCCGACCTAAGAGCTTGCTGTATCGTAGATAATTATTTTAAACAATATCACACCGCATTACGCTATTAAAATTCCAGGTTTACTCTCCATACATAAACAATGAGATAGATCGGGTGTAGACAGGCGCGAAGCACATTAAACACACGTTTATTATGGCCGATTTATTGCTATGCGCACGCCGTTTCAACAATATAACACCTCCAGAGAAAGCGTCTTACTTTAATTAATATTATTCAAGTGATCTAATTAAGGTTTATCGAAGGGTATGCAGCGAGAAATAAAAAATCGGGATCGCTGACATTTTTGTTTATGGTACATCGTCGAGACGAGATCCAGAATCCACAAATAGCGAATAAACGTACATGATTACCGCCTCCTGACGGATTCACTGCCACTTGATAACACAAATCACAACGTTTCTTCACATTTATGCAAGTTTATCACTAATATATCCCGATATAATTATTTTCTTTCTATCAGCATTTAACACAAATCACCACGCACACATAACACAACATACATAATATATGTACACCAATACACATGGGATGAATACTTCTCACTCACAAATTTCCTTTTCTACACAAAAACAACAAAAGTGTGAGACCATAAGATTTTCGTTCGATTCCTCGTAACAGCATCGCTAGCATAGCGTCTATCACAAACTTCACTATTCTGGTCTGTCATTGCAATACAATAAACATTAGTTGTTTATAAAATAATAATAAAAAAGAAATTAAAAGTTGTTTATCTATTTAATTCAATTCACTCAATTCAATGTATTATAATAAAATATTATCAACCCAAGTCAGTTCCTTAAGTTCATTGGATTTCTCGCGAGTTCGAAATTTGTTTATTTTTATTTTACTATTTTTTAGACATGTGTACTAATTTAAGACGCAAACAATAATTAAATTGGTAGATAGTTAATACAATTAAAGGTATCTTTATCATATTTCTTTAATTAGAACTACTAAACCAAGATAAAAAAATAAAAACTTCGTTAAATAATTATTAAGTGTATTTATTTTCAACATATGGCATAAGAGTTAGAATAAAAATTAAAAATAACATAATTTAGTTAGTATATTTTTGTCAAACATATATTTTGAATTTTCATACGTCTTTTTCCTTTATAATATAAACTTAGCTTATAAATTGTTTTTGGTTTCATAGATATGTCAATCTTGCCATCTCAGAAATTGCTTTCGAAAATGTAACACATATTGTCTATGGTTAAGTTAAGGTGAAGGGAGGAGGGATTACGCTAAGTTTCGCTTCGTTGTCGTGTATTGAAAAAAAGTCTTGTGATTTGTGATAAAATAATCTTGAATTGAAAACTGTTGAATAATATAAGTAAGTGATACATGTTCAGTTCTGAAGACGAGGCTGTTAAATTGTCACCGTTGCTGATAACATTTCGACCGCTCCCTGTGCGTAAAGTACGTACGTCAATCATTCGATATTTTTCATACTGTTTGTAGTACTTGCATATAGTAGGGGCCGTGTGATAGTAAAAGCTGTTGGAAAGTGCATACACACGGGAAATCGTTTCTGTAAAAAGTTATCTCACGTTCTAATAAAATTTCAACCTTAAGTGGAATCGGCAGTGTTAGTATAATTTTGATGTTTGAAGCCATTTTCGAGGACTACTTTTTCGTTGTATTTACGTGTCAATAGAAGATTAATCTATTTTCGTGTTTTATAGAAAGTTGAAAAGGTATATGTGGTCTAATATCACTGTTTCATCTCTAAACATTGTCATGTGCCGACAGCATTTACGCAGAAATGTAAGGTATACAATCCTATATATATATTCCTATCAATGATGGTTACCTGTTTATTTTTATATTAATTCTTTATACTAATTGTGAAGTTAAAAGATTTGAATGTCTTAGATGTATACCAAAAAATATATACAAATCTGATTAGAATTTCGGTAACAACAATCTTACATTTATTATCAAAGTATTTATAAGTTACATTTTAGACTGTAATGATTTGGACTATATTTATGTAACTTTTTTAAAACAAATCATACAATGATATTTCACTCAATCGCTTGGTAAAAATAAGGAAAAAACCTGATTATCATACTCTCAGATTTTAACAAAAGTACACTTGGTCCATTTGATATTGGCTGCTCTCAAATCATGTGATAACAGATAAAATTAATAAATTATCTGAATCAAATAATTTTATGTTGACCGAGGTTGAACTGAGCGGCCTAATATGTACTTGGTAATTGGAATTCTTGTACTTGTTCCTAAAAGACGCACCAAGTGATTAGAAGTTAAGGGTTTAATCTTGTATTAACTCCTTTTACTTAGCGTTTTTGCTTCATATAATACTGGAAGTAAACAAGCAGACACTCCACCTAATTGTGATGAAAAGTTGACATCACAGCTCATAAATATTTTTGACTATTAACACAAGAGTAAACCTAAACCGCTAATGTATTTAAAAATTCGAATTTTATTAATGTCTTATTAAATAAATTATAAGCGGCCATGGTGTCACATGGGTAGACATAGTACTAAATATAGCCTATGTTTCTCAGTGATAATGTAGCTTTCTAATGAAAGAAGAATAATTAAACAGGTCCTGCGCTTTATGAGGTCATTCATTACAAACCAAAATACAATATTACTAATCTTTCCTCTTTATAATGTTAGTGTAGACTAACTGTTGCTGGTGACTCCATCTACATGGACTTTCAAATAAACTTGGATGCCTTGTTACCCCTTTACACCCTTTTTTCTGGTTAAAAGGGTAGTCTATGTCCTTACTCAGGCTCTGGTCTATGTGTATAAAATTTCAATCAATTTAGAAGTTTTGGTAACAAGACCGTTAGAGATACTTACCACATATAATAATATAGTATTAGTTTGGATTAAAGTTCTTTAATGGTAATAACAAATAAAACAGTCAATTCCGTAACCGCAAAAGAATGCTCTCTATATATTTTACTATGTAAAAGTGTGTATGTCATTAAAAACTGACCATTGAAACAGTAGTGGTTTTATATTTATCTAATATAAAATTTATTACGTTAATATAGTAAGCCATCTTTACATTTAATAACTAAATTTGTGCTATGCACACAAATTGCACAATATTCAACTTTTATATTAGGTAACATTTGTTCAACTACAAAATCTTTACCTACCCTTACCCTTACCCTACCCTTTACCCTTTTATTATTTTACCCTAAAATGTTTTTAATAAAAAATTTAATGGACTCTATTTCACTAGCCTCATTCCGCCATATCGCTCGCCATATAACCATGTTACCGGCATTTTTAAATACAACTACTACATAGCTACTATTTAAAAAAAATTGACTCTCATACCCAGATATGAGCGTTTACAAACTATCTCTTTAGCGTATCATTATACGAATGTGAATTACGTAAATATCTAAGAGAACAATATACTATTATACCTACATTATACCACGAAATCGCCACCTAATCTTGAGTCATAAGATTGGAATGCGTTTCGACAATAAGGCAGCAGATACCAAGATAGGATTTATTTATTTTTTCCGTTGTTCCTTCGCCGTGTTGGATTGTATCCAAAAATATAATATCGTCGTTACGTTTCTTTTTACGTTTCGGACGTAACTCGGTTAATAATTCCATATCTCGGCATTAATTGGAAAAGCAATTACTCTACTTCCAAGTGATGTAAGCATTATAAGAAAGTTTAGTACGTACTGTGTTAAAAGTAATACGTTTAAGTTTCTCGCTCTTTGCGGTTACTTCTTCATTAAGTGTATGCTTAAGCAAAGTATTTTAAAATTAGGTAGGTACTGCTTAAGACTTGAGTTTTTGAACTGCAGCAATCTACATTTATATTTATTATGACTTACAAAGATAATTAACGTCGTTATTTATTATTTTTTCTCGAAATTCGAATTGGGGTTAACTAAACTTTAATAACAATAATAATCAAGTTTACACCGGAAAAGCTTAATTTTAATTTTGTAATAATCGGTATCATAGCATCAATGCAAAGTATTTGTATGCTAATTTACCACCCCTTCATCATTAAAGACAAGCCCCGCTTCGCGGTTATATCCGTGGTTCTTAATAACCTAAAACACTCCTCGTCTGACTCAGGAAAGCGCCAAAAAACACGTTACAAGTTGGAATGTATATTTAATATGTATGTGATAATCATTTGAAAAGTTAAAAATCCAATGTAAATAGAATTAAGTTACGTTAAAAAGCTATTGTAGTCAACCTTCGTTTAAATTATTTTTTCTATCAAAATAAATATTATGATGGATACCAATTACCAACTCTAGATGTTTGTTACTCTTTCATGTAAATGGATTTGACGGAAATGTAGCACACTGGTAGATTAAACCCTGGATAAACATTTTTTACTTCTGTATCGCTTCGTAACGGAGCAAACCTGCAGGGCACAATTAGTATTCTAGTAATCCATGATAAAATTGTTACGGTCTTATCAATTCAGAGTATGTTGTACAATATTACATTATTCTTATCATGCATTTTATAAGTTACGTTAGTGTGTGCATGCAATCAATACGACCTTTGAATTTGTTTATAGGTAGGTAGAGTTAGTCTCGTCTTTGTCTTATTATTTTATTTGTGGTCAACAAGATATTGCTGTTCTCCAACATACATTACACGTTTATGGACAACATTAGGTCAGAATACTTTTTACCGTTAACCACCTTATTTGTGAAAAGATAAACGTTGCATGCCTATATGCCATTCTTCCGCTAAACAAACAGAACTCGTTTTTATACGAGATTTAGGTTTTGTAGAAATTGTATACTAAAACTAGCCGATTGAAAAGTAGCAATATTAATCAATACAATGCTTGTTTTCGCGTCATATACGGTTCGGTACTTTTGGGATATTTTTCTTATTATTGTAGAGCTTTTACTAATAAAAAGTCACGTTGTTTGTGAGTGTCATATTCAAAAGTTTTGGAAATTAATGGCAAAAGCTCTTCAAAAGTCGTTTTCTCATCCCTAAAACTTAAAGCTCTAAGAATAGCAATCATATAGTGCAGTAGTTAAAAAATATATAAGAAACATTAAAGTTATTTCGATATGTTAATGTATAAATAGGCTCAATCAAGGTCGTCTTCGCAAAACGTCCCAAGCGAGGGTAGAATCCGAAAATATCTTGACTTATCCTTAAATCCGCTCAATTTATTGAACAAAGATACAAAAGGAAACGAAATTTCCTACTTATAAACGTAAATGGGCATTGTTACGAAATTTTATAGTTAGAATGAAGGCAGTATTTTTTTAACGTGTTTCCGTTTTCATAAAAACCGTTTGACGCGGATAGTACACACTTATGAGCGTCATAAACGTTTTATATTTTATTTATTGATATGTCTTGGGTTTTAAGCCTAAGTCAATGGCATAGTCTCATACCATTTTGAAACATTTAAAATGTTTTAAAACAAAAAAAAATCTTATCATAAATAGTTAATTTAACAACAGGGAATGCGAATTTAAATATGTACTTAAAAAAATATTTGTGTGTTAATACTTTTCGAAGTGTTGAATTTGATATTATAATTTAAGTAGTTCACTGTACTTAAATTACTTCATTAATAATTTAATTAGAAATTTTAAATATCTAATTTATCTATTAAACATTTTGCAAACAGCGAGATTCATAATATTCATTCATAACGCAAAAAGTGCCTGGTATTAAAAATTACATGAATTTTTGAATAGCAGCCGTTTCTTCATTATGCTGGAAACGGCTCCGTCATTACAATTGTTCGGGCTAACGATGTTAATTTGATTAAACAACGTCTTCTTTTCGTGAAATAGTGTTTTTTTAACATTACATCGAGTCGTATATCACTCCTGTCGTATAATATAATTACGTGTTGATTTGTCCGTTTATCATTAATTTTAATTTCGTTATAATGAAATCCATCTTTAAGATTGATTAATCGCGCGTCTTGTTGGTTTCGTTTTAATAAGATTAAGTATTGTCATGATTTAAAAAATACCTTAAATATTTGGTAGTGTTACCATTATTTGCAGGATTATTTTACAAATGATATTTTTGGTTGACATTTATAGGATTACCTAAGCTTTGTCGTTCGATTTTTAAGTGTTCAAAATGTAGTGTTTATGGCTCTTTGAAATTAATTACCTATTTTTAATTACTTAAATTAAGACGATAATTTCAAACTTATTTATGCAAACGATAATTTTGGATGATATGTGCAGAATGAAATCGGTCTTTATCTGTCGTTTAAATTTTAAAAATGTTTCAAAATTGTCGATGTCTCTACGAAATTATTTGTAAACACATATCATTTGTATGGAGCAGTTAGCGAGTTAGCAAGTTAGCCAACATCGTAGGCCGATCAAATTGATGGTGTACCGTCGTAGCGTTGTCAAAGCTCAGTCCGATTTGCAAACGTATCCGATAAATCAAATCCCTTTGCCAATCTATTTGATTAGGCATTAAAGCCTCTAAAGCCTTAATTTTACGGTTGGTAAAATTTTAATGCTAATAATAGTGTAATACTGGCTATCCGTAAGGTGCAGTAATGAATTATAATTAAACTAAGTCCTTTTTGTCTTTTACTCTTTCCAACTATTGCTTTTAATAATACATTAAAATTACATAAGTATAACCACACATACATTGTATAATTTTTTCGACACGTTTTTAATGACTGAATATATTGCTAAGGTACATTCTGTTAAATATGTAACATGAAATATTTAGACCACACTCATTGTTTTACTATAATTAATTTGTACATAAAATGATGTGCTTAAATCATGTACCTACAGTATGTGAATAATATCGTAGAAAGAATGGGTTTTGGACCAATACATACTATATTAAATAAAGTAATGTTTGCTCTTTCGTCAATTAAACCTTTACAGACATATCTCTAAAACCACTTCATACGATAGATAAGTGTATAACAAGACTATACCAAGTCCACTTATGGTTATTACTTATGGTAGATTCTCTTTCAGTCCTACGCTCCGCAAGCGGTCACAATGATGTGGAGTTGTGCTCCGTTACTGGCCTGCTAAGCGAGCCGACTGGGCGATGATAAGCAGACCTCGACGAACATGGATGGCGTGAAGAAAATACACTCGGGCACTTTGTACCGGTGAGTTTAGGATATATGTTAAACTAGCTGTGCACCGTGGTTTTATCCGCGTTGTTCCCGTTCTCAGAACAATACCGGGATGCAAATAACCTATGTGCTAAACCAAGGTATCACCTATCTACATACTGATTTCCAATTAAATCGATCCAGCCGTTTTTGCTTGAAAGAATAACAAACATAAGCTTGAAAGAATAACAAACATAAATCCATACATGCGTCTGATAAATTTTCACATTATAATATTAGTAGTTCAGTAAGATTTAAGTAGGTATGTAGTCAAATAAGTATGGTAAAGTATGAAGACGGTTCTGGGCATGATAATACATAATTATTGATTTAAATATTTTGAATTTGGCCGCTATAATCGCGTTAATAAATATTACCTTAAAATTCTTATCATTGTTATCATCACCTTTCATTCAAATTGGATCGTAATAAATTATTGAGATGTGTCTTTCTATATACGCATTAAAATACCACCAAACAGTTATCTAACATAGACATCGTAAGGTCTTGTCAAATAAATGATTATAATTAATTAATCCCTTTACAATAAATACTTAAAGACTATTATTGCTATTACGTTTTACTGTTTACGGTAACCGGAAAAGGAAATATACAAATTAAAGGGGTAAGCTCGAATACTATGAAATTGTATTATTTATAGCCGACGAAATCGTTGCCTTATAGTCGGAGAGTTCGCTAAATACTCAATAAACCTACATGGTTAAGATAAGGTTTCCCGTTCGGAATTCCGGTGTTTGACTTCAATAGGTGGTACCATTATGAGATCACTTAATTTTACTTAGTTCAGTACTCTGTTAAAAGAAATAAAATTTAAACAAAAAAAACTTATGTATGCAATGCATATACATATATATAAGACTTATATAATATAATACTAACTGACCCGTGCCCACTTCGTTGGGCATAATGTTAACAATGCTTTTTTTATATAGCCTATGACACTCAATAATGTATCTTCCTATTGGTGAAAGAATTTTTACAATCTGTTCAGTAGATCCCGAAATAACCCCTTACAATTTAACAAATACACAAAGTTTACTTCTTTATTATATTAGTATAGATATAGTATTCACATCAGTGTTATTAAGAAACATAAAATATAAACAAACAATCGTGAGAACCTTTTCCTTATTGACTTAGGTTTAAAAATCAGGAATATTTCGCAGCTCGGATATAGAGAGTAAATATTAAAATGTTTTTAATAGAAGCTATTTTTAAAAGAAATGAAAAACAATATTGATTAATATTTGGTTTGAATGTGGAAATTTGTAGCAACGACGTGTAACGATGAAACAGCGAGTGCGGTAACGAAGTAATTTGACTCGACAATAAAGTGCGCAATTGGTCTATTTTTACAAGTTGCGAAGTTAATAAATGGGTCAGGAATGACATTAATCTGCCCACTTTTTGTCATTGGCAGGTGGTTGGTAAATATAGAAACAGCGAATATGCTTCGCCGTCCGCGTTTAGTTTATGAATACGTAATTATGTCGTATCATCATTGTCCTACATTTTAGTCTCGCTTTGTTGCGAGCTCAATATTCTTGTCCTTGGAATTGTATAACTTACGCGACCTCCAGTTTTAAAGGGACAAAATCTTTAGCGTATTTGTGCGAGTTGAGGGAAAGTAGCTAAATCGCAAAATACTGCACGTTTGAGATTCGTTAAAGCTCTATTCGGGAATTTGTTGCTGTATTCAAGCCACCGTTAAACTTCGCCGATTTGGTGGGTACTGGGTACCTGTTGATCAACCCGATCACGTATACCACAAAATAAATTATGTACTCTGGAATTGGCGAACATTTGGTTAGACTCAATCTTCGCACTGAGACATGTTCTTTATGTACTTGTATAGTACCTTTATTGCTTATAGCAAACAATATAACAATGGTAATATAAAATATATTTGTTAATAAGTTTTTAACCACATAATTTTGGATATTAATGTATTTTATTCATTGGTTCTTAACCCCTGTTGCCTGAACTCTTAAAAGTTAGAAGTCCGAATGGCAAACATATTTCGTTCCATACTCGTATTATCATAAAATTTATAAACAGAATTATGTCCGCTATTGGACGTTCATGAGGTGAATAAAGTCCGCTTGAAATTCCGTAGCGTGCTCTAAGAAACCTCAGTATAATTTCATTGAAATTCAGTATCTAAAGTGCGGTTGCCGTGGTGCAAGCTGAATGCTATATTTCAATAGACGGTATGACACATTCACAGTGTCGCCTTATACCGAATTATGCCACTAGTTCGTACAGAAATTATTTAGTTATACCTCGTGGCGTCGTCCATTGTGTGACTAGTTTCTGAAGCCGGTTGATAAGCTGTGTTATTTTAGCCTGTTTCATTTGTATATGAATGTGAGTCGACTTAAAAAATCTATAAATAAGCTCCTTATGTTAGAAGTTAGAATTAAATATTGCAAAAGGCTTAAAACCTGTCCTGCGTGGAATGACTATTGTTGGAAATAACGAAAACACTTATATAATACAATATGTTTTCGAAGTATGATTAACATTGAATATTATAGCCATTTATTTAAACCATATCGGAAAATTTACACTAATAACAATTTGTTGGAATCACGTAAAGCTATTTTATTGTTAATGAAATGCATCGACCCATGGATCCCCTGATTGCGACGCAGCGCATACATGTATAGAAATAATAGATACTGTTAACTTATTTGCATTTTAGCCTCTTGAATAATATTATATCGTATAATAGTATTCGTCGGTAAATTACTCGCAAGAAATGATGATAAGGTCAGGCATGAAGCTAAAATCTTAAATACCAAAGCTTTTGAACTTTCCGCATTTTTTATTTTATGACGGACAGCTAAGAATGAGGTTTGCCTGCAAGCAAGCAAGGCAAGCAGTATATTTATAATGAAAAAAGAGGAAAAGGTTTCACGCTATGGGAATCTATGATCAGGGGAAACTATGGGATTGTAGCGACCGCTACTAATGCACTGAGTTCTGAATAACGCTTTGATATTTGTTCGAGACTTAGCACTGTTTATACAAATTCGACATCGAACCATTGTAGGCCTAACGGGCAGTCAGTCGTCCAACTTCTCGAGTGAGGATCCCTTTGGCGCACAGAAAGTAGCACCTTCCTCCACAGGATCAACAGCATGTCTCTCTTAATAATATAAAATTACTACTATATATAAAGTTAACAAAATTTGTCTGTTGTAAAGAATAGGTCAAACGGGTCACGCTCGGCTCATAGAGTCCAACAATGTCAAGTAGCGGTGGAGACTGAGCGTTTAGTTAAGCCGCTTACTGGTCGGAACTCGTGTGCCGCTAATACATTTTGATTGATATCGATTGTGTGTAAATACTGTGTTCCGTTGAAGGGTACTAGTAAGAGTGTTGGAATGGGTTGTGACTTGTGAGTAGAGGTAAGGTGAAGAAGAGTAAGGTTATCCATGAGCATTTTGTTCAACGTTTGGTTAAGTTAAGTCTGGTTAAGTTTGGTTAAGTCGGTTGTATATGATCTGATTTACCTACTCCGGGCATAGAATTGGTGATATATTAATGTAAACAAAAGGTTTTGAAAAAGTAGATAACACTTCTTACTTTAAATAAAGATGCTTTTCTTTATTTATCCACTCATTTTTCTAGTCACTTCACTCCACGGAAACAAGTCAAAGTACAGCGCAATACAGTATTTGCACAAAGAAACTATGAATATGTGAAATTGTAAGTAAACTAACGCCGTTTTCTCTACTGCATAGTAATAGTAATGTTTATAAACTTTATTAGTATGGAATTTACATAGCGAGTAAGGGCTATGAGTACGAAACAAGAATGCGTCCTACTATTCTCTTCCGTGGTGGTATTTCCTAGTTACTGTAATAGCCTTACTATTAGATAAGCCAGTATAACATTCATTTCGTTGTAACCAACATTTCTATATTGAAAATATTTCTCGAGTCGTCACTTAAACTAACATTTATATTTCTTTCTATTAAAACTTAATTTAACTACTACTGTGCGCCTTTTTCACGCGTTAAACCAGTACTGTTATTTCGCAATTTTTTTTCTATTCGGTACAGTCTAAACTGTATTAAAGCAGGACTTTCTTTATATATATATGCATATACATATACGTAATAAGTGCCGAGGTCAACAATATACAAGAATTTATAAGGTACGTAAATCTATATAGGTCGGGTATACCTATAGTCTGAATTCAGCGGATTCTGGGTACACATCTTCATATTATTACCTCGAAAACCTAGATACAAAGTTTGCTCACGGAGCGCTACGCTAAAATTTTCACGTTGAATTTATTAAAGCAAACTTCGTTAATATGTAGATCGTATGTACATTGGTTAAAATATATCATAACTATTCCGCTGAGTGCATTCGTATATGTATATTTGATGTTTTGCATCACACGTGAAATTGAATTTTGTCGCGTCAAAATTTAATTGGCCAGTTGCAAATGTTTGTTAAAAAGGATTTGTTTTTTCTATTTGCACTTTTGTTGTTTTGTAATCAATGCTTTTAGAAGCGGTCGTGTTACGTGTTTGTTTTTTCAAATGTGCCTAGTTGCAATTTAGTAATTCTTTAAATCGAAATAGTATAAACAATTATTATTTCGTTACTTGGATTCGAATTTGTTTTATATTGTCTATTCGATCTGTCTTCAGTTAATCTAATATCGAAATATTCTAAATGCAGTGATTTACTAGAAAGTGATTTTCAGGCGGCACTGAATATTCACAGCATTTAAAAAGCAATTTTAAAATTCCATCAGTTTAATGCATTCGGGTGTATAGGCGAAAGCTTATTGTCGTTGTGTTTTCCCGGTGAGTCAGAAAAACACTTCAAATTATGCCTCCCATCTAACTCCCTTTCTCGCTTTAATTTAACTATATTGGCGTTTTATCATCGTGTAATTGGTAAAACGTAGATATCGTTTCTGTTATTGGTTTCTATAATGAAATATTGCTGAATTTTCTTGATGGATTCGGATTTCAGCTCGGTGATTTGCACGAGTATTTTTAATTCGATATCTTCGGTTGTTGAAAGTATCGATGGACATAAGATGGAATTGTTCAAGTTCAAAGGACTTTGTTTTTCTCATAAATTAATTAAAATAGGATAAAATGTTAATACTATCCCTACTCTTTTTTAGTGTTCGAAATTTGAAAGAAAAACTCATCAGATCGTGGTATGTATCAAAAATTGCAAATATGTATAATGTTCTCGCGAAGTAAGGCTAGTTTCTTGTTAAAACAAAGGTAGCCTAATTCTACATACGTAGTACAAGTGTAAGATTGTTTAGGTCGCGTTCCATTTCCTCTGAGTTCTGACCCGTGCCTACACGAGTGAGATCATTGTTCGGTGACGTCACGCCGGTCACTAGATTACCCCTGCAAATAATTAAAACTTTACCGGTCTCATTTGAATTAGACGAGTTAGTTCCAGTTTTGGGGATTCAGTTTGGTGAATGTTATTCGTGAGGTTGCTTTTAAAAGCGGTCCATTTATTCATTTTGTTTGGTTTAACGATTTTGTAGTATTAGAGCGTTGGATTTCTTTATAGGAAGTAGAACTTGAGACAAAATTCTTGAATTATATTTCAAAAGCTTTGCATAAACTATTGAATTTCTAGAAATTAAGTTGGGAATTGTTTGTCTGTATAGTGTATATATTTAATCTCTCGATCAATATGTGAATGGAAATATTTTGTAAGGTAAGAATTTATTAAATTAATGACGGTACCTATGTACTAAAAACTAAAGAAATGGTTTTAGTGTGTAGTATGTGTATGTTTTGCTTGCGAGCATGTTCTATATAAATGCATTGTACACGTTTGATTATTATCTAAAAGGCCGGCTTTATTATGAGTATGACATCATAATAGTCAAAGTTGTTGAAGCTATTACAAGCAATTTGCACTAATTTAACGGGTGCATTGTCGCTACAATATTCAATACAATTTAAACGTACATTTTGTTATCAAAGCATCGATTTTGTCAAGTTATTTCAGGCTGTATAGAAATTTATGAAAGCTTAAATTTCAAATCTTAACAAACTTCAACAATGCGACATTGTACGCTTATTCAAAACTTGACATGGCTTATAAATAAGTTATTGAATATTGAAAAAGGACTCGAAAATTTTCTTTCTGTTGTGTACACTTAGGAATTATTGTAGTAAGTACTAGCTAAGCAGCCTTTTTTAATAATCAATGTATACATTTTAGTTCTTGATTTTATTATTAAATAAAAATGTGTTCTTTTAGTAGTGAAGTCTATTTTTGGCGCTCGATAAATTGTATTGTTTTCCATTGAACAATAACTAGCCGGTCGAGTGGACTGATAGCGTGTGAAATCTATTCTTTTGTTGTGGACTTTATTATGAGCGATAAATATAAATACCTTACTTATATCTTTTTTTCCTATAATGTGAAGTTCATTATATACTAACGACGAGCCTCGGCTACGTATGCATGTATAAAACGTATAAATCTTCCTCTTGATCTCTATCTATTAAAAAACCGTATTAAAATCAGTTGCGTAGTTTAAGTATACATAGGGATGGACAGACAAAGCTACTTTTTGTACTATGTACTTGTTTATCGTATCTTATCTATACCTAATGTATCGCCAAACAAAAGGCAATGATATATTATTTACTGAGACGAAATCCACACAATACTTGCAACAAGAACATCTATCTCCATTGAGAAGTTATAACATCATTGGAAACCAGTACAAAGTTGAGAAGTACAACGTGGAAATGTTTCAACAGCGGCGCAATAATAAAAACTTGTAACGCATACAGATCACGTCCATCCATTGTCGCGCTGCGTCGTCTAGCCGAGATTCAAAGGGTATACGATGTGAATCCGTTACTATTGTGGGTACACTCGCTATTGGATTTTGGACAGCGCCATTTGAATTATTATAAGTTGATAATGTGGTTCGCGATCTGGGTTTGTTTATTACTGTTTTAACGCGCTAAGGTCAGGGGCTTTTAGGGAATGATACATGACGTTGTTGGGTGAGAGATACATGACGTTCCGCACTCACTTTAATTGTTTGAATATTAAATGTTTGATATTCATACACACCTGTAGGACCGAATGCTTTGATCGAGACTTCTTGACATCGAATCATAGAGCCAAGTCAACTGGTTCGACTGGTCGATGATCCTCCCTTTGGTTCAGAGGACGGTACATCTTCCTATCCCTCCTCACACCTACTTTACGGGGTTAGCTAGCAAGTAATAAAGTGCATGCAAAAATCATAACATCTTTTGTATTGTCTGTAAAATTATTGAAATTATGACAGTAGTAGTTCATGTGTATCAGAAACTCCTGACTCGGGAGTTTATAAGAGGTGACAAATGAAATGTCGTGTCATCTTGGCGTTTAAGCTTAATGTTAATGGTTATAAATATTAAATGAATTAATTCTTTTGTTGTCGCGTTGCGCTTACATATTAGCCGAGATTTAAAGAATGATCCCCAGTATACTATGTGAAGCGGTTGCATTCACTGTATTGACATAAGTTGCTTGTGTCCGACAATTTATAAATATTACACATAAGTCTCTAGACTTGAGACCTATCTCAATTGTTCCAAAGCGTTGACAGTCTAGGCAGGGTTTAAAGTGTGATGTCCACAGTACATAAAATAGTTCGATACTAACGTAAAAGCTTGGGTGTATGTGGATTTTTATAGTGCTATTTCAACCTTAACTCGGACTTGTGTAGGTTTAGGATTGTATTAATAGGAGTAATTGATAGAACTTATTACCAACGTGCTTCGTATTCGTACAATAATAAGTAGATATACCTATTTGTGGTCGATGCATTGCGCAGTTAAGCTATGCGACATGGAATTCTCTTCTTATTATGTAACAAATGTAGCATTCGTGCACGGGGCAAAAAAACGTCAAACTAACAAATATTGGGTTATTTAAGCTATATACATTATATGTTTAATTATATTATTATTTTCTAGATAAGTAAGGTTATTTTATATATAGTTGGTAATGTCTTTAAATTCCTATAGATCGTTCTTCATCTCAAGAACGCAATATGTCTTAAATTTTATCAAAATGTATGAGCCGTTTCGTTTGACTAAAAGCCAACATCAAACGTTCTATGGCATAGTTATAATACCAAATTTCACTTTGTACATAAGATTAGGTATATTAAAAGCAATAAGACTGAAGAAAATATATTTTTTACAATGTCAACAATAGAAAACCATTGCAATAGGTAATCCGTGTAACATATTACATAGTATATTATTTGCGGTCTCGTTATTAAATATTGGATGAATATTTAATTAGCGAAATTCAAAAATAATTAACAGATCTAGCTTATTACTATCTAGGTGTTTTAACGTTAAACAATTTTGTAAATTATTATGTACCTACAGGATAAGTATTTTAAGATTAGTCAAAAGAGTTAATTAATATACTCATTTATTTATTTACTTTTTTATCAATTGATATATGTTTTAATAATAACATATAATAAAGATACTTATAATTTGATTAAGCCTGGCTAATAAACTTAGGTCTAAAAGAGAAATAAACGTACAAATACGAGTATCTCATAGTACAGTAGGGAGGTAGGTACTCATAACTAAACAAAGACGGTACTTGTAACTAGTTTATCGACACTATGGAGCCACAATGTACTGTAGGCTTTGAATGGGCTCCGCTATCAATGTCCATTGTTGAGCTACAATAATTGTGCTGCACTGAATACATTCCGAAATCATGTCATTGCTTCATATATTTGGGAGCTTGGGAGACATTTAAACGACTATACTATGGTGGCGGAAAAGTATATACTGGTTGTAAATATATACTGTAACTAGCTGTGCCCGTGACTTCGCCCGCGTAGAAAAGTGACTGGGCAGCATTTTCGGAAATGCCTAACACGCGCCAACAAACGTTCAGCAAGTTCAACGTGTTTCTTTAAATTGGCATTACTTTTGAATTTATCAACCCATTGACATGAATTAAACAATAAATGTTAAGTGAAGTTAACCACAATATATCATTGAAAACCCCATCAAGATAAAGCCGTTTCTGAGACTAGCGTGCACAAACAAACAAACAAACAAACAGACAAAATTTTAAAAATCTTTGTTTTGGGCTCTATTGCGTTAATAAAGGTCTTCTATAATATTTTTTCTCATATATCTTCCATGTACAGACAGCGACTTGTTACGTTTTTATTATATGTATAGATATAAATATAAAGTAATTAGTTAGATGTCTGAATAGGTACTCGTTGGTAATGTTATGTTAAAGAATAAAGATTCAAAAGCCCTGGAATGTCGTCTAATTTAATATGTTTATTAATATGTTTGATTCCGTCATGATTTTTTTAGTGGGAAGGTTAATGTTACCTTTTTTTTTCAATAATAATAGACAAAAATAAATTTCAAAATGTGTTGGTAAGTTGATAACACAACAACGCCTGGACCGATTTGGAGAATTCTTTTTTAAATGTTCGTTGAAGTCCAGGGGTGGTTTTTATAAAATCGAATAATTGTTGGGAAAAATGTTAACAGAACGACGTTTGTAGAGTAGTTAGCTAGTATTTAACAACAGCAGTGAGCATAACAAGATATACAGAAACAGATGCTCATACACTTTTCATTAGTTCTAAACAGTAAACGTAAATTTTATGTTGCTTTCTAACGTCTATTTACTGCGCTGCATAAAAAGTTACGGGATGTCACTTGCACCGCGCCGCTCGCCCGTTCCGTTGTTTTTTATCTGTTTTTGTCGTTTTGCAAACTTACCAAGATGAAACGTTGCCGTCCGTTTTCTTAATAAGGAAAAAATCTATTAAAAGAATAATAAATGCTACACGTAATTGGAATAGGAATTATATGTGAAACTATGAGCAGGTTGATTATTGTTTGAATTTATAATTTATTAAGCTGTGTATTGAGACTTGTTTGTTCTATTAATATATATAAATTGTGGTGTTTTATCTATATAAGTAAAGTATGTACTATGTAGAGTCGGTGGTGATCTAACGATAATACTTTATACAATTGATTTTCGTAATCATGAAAAAACTATTACGGTACAATTTTTACTAAACCAAATGAACTGTGTTAATAAACAGCATACTCTCACTTTGCACTCACATAATTGCACCAAAGCTCTAGAAAATTCTCGAAAGTACAAATTTTCAAACATAAAGCAGTAGTTACCTATATGCCAGGCATATGCGATATCTTTTGCTGCTATTAAACCAATCGACAGTTTGCCGTAAATTGGCTCACAGTAGCTTCAAGAGTTAAGCAGAAGAAAGTTCGGTGCAATTAATACACATTAGTATTACATTGACGTAGCTGATATCGATCTGTAGCTGTTGGCCTCGTATCACGCTATTGAAGAGGTTTAAAGGCTTCACGAATTATAACAATATGTGATTTAGTTTTATCAGATGGAAGGGTTCTATCGTTTCTTTTGCTATTAGCATTTATGATTGGAGTATAATGATGCTTATGTGTCGGTCAGCTTAGTAAAGATTGCATGGTTGGTGCTAAGCTTATTAATAACTATATATCGGTGTATTATTCTTTTATTTACTTAGCTTTAGTTTTATAAAATACTAGCCGGTCCAACGCGACTTTGTTCACGCTGTACTAATACTATCCGAAACCTTATACTCTACGTCTACCATTTTCTTTTGCTTAAAAACCATCCTCGAACATCCAGGATTGTTCTAAAAGGTTTATCTGAATCTGTTTAGGTGTTGTCAAGTTATAAGCTTACCAACACACTTAGCGATTCCTTGTTAGTCATCAATAAAATGTCAAATGAGCTTTTATCTAGTATTTTTTTTGTTTCCTATTTTGTGCAAAGTCATTTGACTCTGGATATTACGGTAAAAAGTCTGACACTATTACGTCACCTCCCCCACAAAAACCTTTAAACTTTAAAATTTTTATATATCTACGTTCTGAAATACGTCTAAAAATATATCGAATGGTCCGTAAATCAAAATCCACACTAAAATATTTTTTAAAAACGGCTACATCACTGTCTCCCGAGTACGAAAGTAAAGAGCGAATTGGTTTATTTCGTACCTTTGTATTCTCATGAGGGTAGAATAGAAAATGTTAAATGACAGACTGCGGATAACTAAGGATCTTATCCAAATTAGGTTTGAGTGGACCCATCGGTGTTTAGAACATAGTGGAATAGGTCTTATTGGTAATTTGTAGATGTAATCGTTTTTCAAACTTCAATAGAAAAGTACACTGTAACAAGATTATAAAACATAACGACCTATCGTTTATCCAATTTATTTTTGTGATATGCAGATCATATTCTTATTGGATGCTAAGTGCTGTGCAGTGCGTTGCCCGTTACCATTCACAGTTCACATTAATGTGTTCCGGGCCTTTGAGAGAAATAGATTGCCACTGATTAATAAAGAAAGTTCATAACAATTTAGAGAATATAGATAGATTTAAATATACTGTTATTGAATAATATATTATTTCTTGGTCCCCTTTTGGGGCCACTACTATATCGTTGAGCCTTTAACATTAACAGTAATTGATTTCAGTGGTCTGACAACGCATAACGTAAAAACATACTTTAGCAGGACCCATTTGGCATTGGTGCAAGCAGTTTGTCGAATATGCGATAAAACTAAAATGTAGGCTCTTATCGAGAACGTATTCGACACTTGGTTAAAATATTACTCGATGCGAAAGCAATTTTTGCTATTCATACTGATTGTTCTTGGCTGTTACTGCGTTTTATGTGATTGCCGAAAAGTCTATTTGTGTTTAATTAATATGATGTCTTTTGTTATTCAAAAATAAATTGTGTGCCTTGACCAAATCATCGATATTACAACAAGATCGCGGTCACTATCAGCTTATCGATTATCAAAAATATACCTACACAATTTAAAAGTTTATAGACTCTTAAGTTTGAAATGAATGAAGTACATATTTTTATTTCATAATTATGAAATTCCGTCCCACCTATAAGCTGTAAAATGAGTTAAATAAAATATAAGGTACAACAGAAATAATTGGAATTTCATATAATTAAATTTAAAATTATCATGTAATTTAAAGAATCTAGTACATAGCAATGACACTTTTGTATACATACTACACTTTTAACTAATCAGGCTTGTAGAACATGAGTCGTTCACTTCAAAAAATACCAAACTTGGTCAGTCATATTGGAGCGTTTCTGCAGTTTTCCTTGACTTCGTTGTAATTGAATTAGTAATTAACCATATTGGACTTGATCCTTTCATACCCAACTTGTGTACTTAGTTATTTTAATCCAATCTTATAAAGATTAATATCCTTCATTAGAACCAGAATAGAAAAAAAGAATCTCAATGTTGCAAAATTAAATTGTATTCGAATATAATATAAATATGAATATTCTTCAAAAATAGGATAAACTCAAACGGTTAAATTGATTTGAGGGATTCCCTGAGCACAAACCGCAGGTGGTCGACGGTAATTGATCTAATACGTTAGCATCGTTTGCTAGCGATAATAGGCAATATTGCTATAATGTTTTACGACACTATTAACTATTAAGTAAAATATTCTTACTAAAACGTTGGTAAAGTTCTAAGCTAAGACCTTATTGCGAACTCAAAGGTCACGTAATCATTATGTTATGGCGTATGAAATAATACACAATTTGCAGTTTTGTTAATAATATATTAATTTGATTTTAAAATTAAATTAATATAAAGTCAATTTCAATCTAGCAAGAGATCTGAAACGTCTCGGAAGGAACTTGTTAACGGAGTGTCAGTCTTAACGTTAGTAAGCCCGTATCATAGCCGGAACGTGGTCTTGTTAAGCGTCGGGGAACAGCGGATCTCATAATAGGTTCTTATGTTTGATAGTGAGGTAAGCATTGATAGAGAAAATTGGTTATAACTTTTTTTTTAAATCAAAGTTTCAGGTATATCTCGTTAGCAGTCCATCTTAACGTTAATAAGTTGTATGTACCATCGTCTGAATGTGAAAATCTTGTTAATAGCGTTCCAACTTCCATGTAATAGCTTTTATCGTTATCAAACCTTAACGGTTGTATCAGCAATATCATTGATATGTAATACCTTACGTTCCATATGATTTTGAGGTAATCGAATATTATATCAAGCTTAAATCCTATTAAACGGAATCTAAACGTTTCAACAGCAGCTTGTTAACGGAGTGTCAGTCTGAACGTTAGTAAGCCGTATCATCGTCTGAACGTGATGGTCTTGTTAAACGCCGAGCGTAACACCGGCCCCATAATAGCCTTTATCGCGATCTAAGCTTTTCGCCCCTACCTCCGTTATCCAGCAAGATTAATTCATTTTACAGGAAACGATTTCCATGTCTCATACCGGCCGGTTTTTGCTATTATTGATCTGATGGTTATAATGTCAAGACACAGTGAAAGTTGCATAGATAGATGTATACATGTATTTGAATAATAACGCTTGTAGAAATGTTATGTTTCCATAAAGTTATGATAAGTGTATACTGGTTAAAAATATACCGTCTTAATTTTTTCTCATATAAATTCATGTGTTAGCGGAATTAATTTTGAATATATTCGAGACTGCAAACATAACCCTTAATGCACGGGGGTAGTAAAAATATATTTTTTTAGTAATAGTTGGAAATTTGTAATAGGTTACTAAGTAGTAATGTCGTAGTGTCGTAGGTATATATTGTTTTGCCAATTCTCTACAAGCGAAAATATTATTTTTTATATATGTTATTGTATATAAAATATATCTAGTATTTGTAAAAGTTAGGCGTGTGATATACGCGGGCGCCGCGGATCCGTATCCGTCCAGTTTCAAATTAGATTGCTTAGTTTGGATTCGTACGGGAAACTTTTCGGTCCGCGAGTAAATGAAATGTGTTCCGATATCGGTGTGATATTGATATGAAAATCTGGTTGCCCTTATTGGAAATTATTTTGCTCCGATATTAATAATGTTTGTAACTTTGTTTTTGTTTTTGTTAGAAAATAAACTACATTTGATATTGCCATATAAATTTATTGATTACTTGATCGTAAAGTCTATAAAGAAAAGACATTGAAATAGTGTACATTTTTTCTAAGTAGCTTTAGGTTATCGCATAAGAAATCAATCCTCAAACCATAAATACCATATGATTACATCAAGTCGCCCCAAGGACATTCCTCTACACCGGAATACCTACATAGATTTATGTTAATGTTGTAGAAAGTGAAGTCTAAATTACTGATATAAACGTAGCTTTTGGAGATTTTAATTACGTTTATTGCTTGTTCAAGGAATAGAAACGGTGAAATTTCCTTAAATATACCGCTGTAATGTCGTTGTAAAACCACTCTGCAAAGTTATTATTCCTCATTCGAGCCGTTGAGAACAAAATGTTTAACCAGTTAAAATTTAATGCAACTCAAACATTTGACATTATGAGCTTTTATTAGTATAAGCGATGAAGCTATTTAGAATGGCGAAAATTCAGGAAGACTCTTTCTGAGCTGAGTCAAATATTGCTTCTCCGGATTCACGGTGGCTTATATAACTGTGAAGATGGAAATATTAATAATAGAACCAATTTTCTGAACTTTTCAAACATTTTTAGACAATCGGAAATATTGTATTGGACGATGGATATAAAGGATTACTTTTAGTTTTTCCTATGACAGCCAGGACCTCTCCAGTTAGTTGCAACTTTTGATAGTATTGTGGTTAGTAAGAAAAAGGCAGTCTAAATTGTCAGAACAAGCCTATTAGTTTCAGAAAAATATCTGTTCTTTCGAATCGAATGGAAAGAAAATAATCTGTACTTTACTTCAGACTCGTAGACCCATTATCTGCAACCCACAATTGTTTCAAGGTCCCTAACCTCTAATACACACTGTCGCTTGATGGATAGTGTAACATCCTATTAATATAATGAATAACAAGGGTTTCAATGTAACGAGGTTTCGAAGCGTAACCAACCGTGGCCCGAAACGGACTCGTAGTTCTTTTCAAACGTTTAGAATATAGATCATACTGTTGGCTGCTTAGGAAGTTCCACAATTGGCTCGTGTTATTCAATATGCAAGTAGAAACGATACTTTAACTAGGTAGTTACTTACGATACTTTAACGGTACAAATTCCCTGCGTTCAAAACTAAGAGCAGGACCACTTTCCTGAATAAGTTGATAAATGACTACGACCATTGTTTTAAGAGTGACAGCTAGATTCAGAAAAGTTACCTTTTGATCTACGGTGGTATAAACGGTACAATAGATGAATTATGTATAGTAATAACGTCTACAATTTGCGAAGTATAAATAAAGAGTTGAATAAAAAAACGGTTTCAGTGTTAGAGGTTCAAAGCGAAAACACTTGATGAAGCAATACAAGCTTATACCATCGAAAAATATATGCAATCGAAGGAATTGGGACAGCCGTGCGAACACATTTTCCTTATTGTCCTCGACTTGCGATGATATTGCGTCGACTACTTGTGAAAGATAATGGGTAATTTACGTATTGAAACCTTTTTATATTAGCTTATATTCTCAGGCTTTCGGTTTAAAACAAACATAACTTATTTGTGATTACGAGAATTGTCATAGATATATTTTTCAGTTGCGTAGATATTCTAAGGCTTGTACGTACTATGGGTATGCTACCACTCCTATATTTATCATAGGTTAAATATAATAGCGGGGCTTATGTGTTTGATAAAACTATAATTAATCTTAAATGCGTCAGAGTTCCTCCAATAAGAAGTAACTACACATTTTGCGAACTACCTAAAAAAAAAAAATTACTAATCGAAGTATGGCGTTTCGTACATTTAGGAAATAACAAAAACTTGTTTAATAGTTTAAATCTGGTAGGAATCACTTTGACAGTTTGCTGAATAGTTGAGCAATAATTTGGAGCTAGTCTAAATGCTGAAATGTCTTGCTGACTCCTGAAACTAGTTGGAGTGTATAATGAATATTGGAGTCGAGTCAGGTTTCACTCCGCAGTTAACATTGAAGCCTGCTTGCTAGCTGCGATCGATATTTTTAAGATTTCGCAAGTCAAAGGCTGTCAAGACGTTTACAGTTTTAATTAAGTTTTTTAGCGATATTAATAGTTTGTGGAAATGTAGGTTTCCCAGATTGCCTGGTTATTTGTTAGATCTTTTCTCTCTGTCTGAAATAACCTGCTAATGAATACATAACGGAGAGCTAGAAATTTTTGCAGTATTTGTAAGCGCTTAAAAGTCGGTAAAAATAAAATCTAAAAGTATACAAAGTGGAAATCTCAATTAATGGATGTTAAATAAAGTAGATTGAAACTGGAAATCGCGTTTGTTGTGCAACGTGTGAGTAAAGTGTTGATTTAGCTAGCTCGCTCCGGCCGCTTTGTTTGAAAAGGTAATCGATATGCAGTTTGCACGAAAAATTTGATCGACCGCTCTCTTAATTTTATAATCTGTGATTGTTACGTAAAGCTCCGATGCTGTGGTATTAAGATGAGGTTATTATTAGCAGTTATTTATTAGATATCTATACATACATATATTATGTTATTTATTAATAGGTTTGATTTAGCACATCATACAATCTTTGTGTTGGGTATAATTTAAGAAATTGATATCTAATGAAATAATGAAAGTATTGAAATTATTAGAGTATTGAAAAGGAAAATAATCAAAGTATTCTTAATGTTTGAAAGCATTGTTAATTTGTAG
>DWAJ01000332.1:0-36322 GCA_018238005.1 Eurema mandarina
ATATATTTGTATGATTAAATAATAAATAAATATTTTCAGGACATTTATACGCCATCTAGTTCCAAGCTAAGCCGAAGCTTGTGTTATGGCAACTAGATAACGGAATAAATTACATATACATACTTTTCTTTTGTAAATACATACATACAATACATAGCAAGACCCCGGAAAAATACAAATGTAAATTACAAATATATTTTTCCGGTGTGGAGATCGATCCCACAACCCTTCGCGCAAAAAGCAGTTGTGTTACCACTGCGCCAAGCGGTCGTCATACTATAGGATATTTGATTATGTCAAAAATAGTATTTATTTTAACAAAAAGGTGATATAGAATTGATTGAACAATCACTTCTATTTTAGGAATAATTTGATAATAATAATCATAGTTTCATAGTTATTCTCATAGTGTTTATACGTATGGCTTTTAAGTACAACTACAGCAACTGTAAATCTGTCCGTATAAATCATACCAAGATATGGACCTTGAACTAATAGGATGGATCGTATTTGATACTCTTTATTTAATTCAATAGTACAGTTTTTCAATTGTCCTCGTTTAAAAAAGATTTATATAAAATAGTTACGTATGTTGTAGAAACGTTGCTGTTTAACTTACGTCATGTCTTTGGCTACTAATGGAAGTTTTGGACGTAGCTTTGATAGCAGCTAAGGACGGTTTGAATCTGAAACAATAACTATAATAAATAAACACCCTTTGAAAATATTTTCAAAACCAATTAAAGCATGCAATATTCAATAAAGACATAATGTAATTCTATTGTCTATTTTTAGCATACGCAAAATTTTATCACAAAAGATATCGAAGAAAAGTATAGTAGAAATTAAATTGATTACTTTTTCAGCTAGCGGTTTAGCGGTAGATATGGACATTTACATTTTAAGCAACATTGAATACAATATACTAATAGATGCTATAGTACCAAACACATTACATTCATAATTAACAGTCACGATTTACGGATATAGTAAAACAAAATAAAATCAATACCCATAACACGCAATGGAGCAACAAGCAGTGTACAAGATCCTTACCATACTCAGAAGTCTTATTATTAATCTAAAGTTGTTTACATAACATGCATGCGGTCTATACCCAACAGTAAAAATACAATCCAATTTCAATTCCCAGGATTTTCTTACACAAGCACAATAAAGCTAACCGATATGATGCACCGACGACCTTTTCAAACCATTTTCTATCCATTCCATATTTAAGCGCCCAAACATTCACCAATGCAAACCCCAGCCGTTCCAAATTCAAAACCGTTTATTTTTTTTTTCTTCTTCCAAATTCGAAATTGGAACGCTATGATGCACCAACGACCTTTTCAAACCATTTTCTATCCATTCCATATTTAAACGCTATACATTCACCAATGCAAACCCCAGCCGTTCCAAATTCAAAACCGGTTATTTTTTTTTCTTCTTCTTCCAAATTCGAAATTGGAACGCAAGCACATACCAGGACGCGGCGCCCGCCGGAACCCGTATTAAGGAGGATCTATACCTATCGGAGTCTGACCTATCGCCGGTGCTCTGTTTGCGCTGGCGGTCGAAGAACGGGACCGAGCCGTTCTTGGGCAGGCCGGGGGCTTGCGCGCTGAACGCGGGCGACGACACGTTGCGCGACAGGTGGCTCGCTTGGTTCGACTGCGCCGTGCCGTTTTCGTTCTGAAATTTATTAAGTAACTATAAGTTATTGTTAGGCATAAAAAAGTAACATTAATTATTGCAGAGCACATAGGTTAAAACTTAAAATAATACATAAGACTTGTGTATTTTAACTTTTTGGTGGAAATGCATTGTTGCGTTTTAAAATAGATAAATATTAGTTTATTAGTTCAGATTGTATATATTACTAATCTTAGCAAATTTTTAAAGTAATTCATTCTGGTTAATCCTTATTTAAATTTTTAGATTAACTTGCTCACTGCTACCATATGAGTGAATTAAATAGTATGTCACACCGATATGTAAACGCAAATTAGCAATAATAACATCTTTTATCATTATTAATTAATTAATTGTTTTGCGTACAAATTTAATTTAAAATTAATTAAAAAATCTAAGTACCTTCTTCTTCTCCTGCACTTCGTCGACTCTGACTTCAGTGATGGTGGGCAGCGTGGGCACGGTGGGCACGTTGGGCATGTTGGGCACGGTGGGCACGCGGGCTAGGGCTTCTAAGTTTAACGACGAGTGTACACCCGGGTCTATGTTTAATGGCGCCTGCAAATTATTAAAGATATATAAGGAAAGTATTAAGTAGTTAAAAATTTACACAGTTCATTTAAATCGGTACAGCTATTTAAGAGCTACACACATAACGATTATACTTTTAACACCTCTCTGGTATAATAAGAATTTTAACAGTTTATACCATCAACATCTAAGTTATATAATAATATTGCTTGCGACTCCGTCCGCGTGGACTTTCATATAAACTTTGACCCCCCCTTCTTCCCTTATAACCTTTTTTTCCAGTTAAAAAGTAGCCATGTTTTATCTTAGGCTCTAGACCATCTGAAAGTAAAAGCGTAAAATTATAAAAATTTTCAACCCCTCGCGCAACATTTTGGGGGTTGATTTAAAAAAAGTAGCCTATGTCCTTCCCCAGGCTTTATACTATCTTTGTACCAATCAGGTACAATTGGTTCAGTAGTTTTAGGGTGATGAAAAGACAGAGACAGACAGAGTTACTTTCGCATTTATAATATTAATATGGATAATGTTATCTGTCCGTCTATACTCCATACAATATAATGTATCCTATACAATTTTAAATTTATATTTCATATTAAACCTTTTCTCCTATGTCCTAACTTTGAGACTATTTAAATATCAATATATGCCTGGCAGTATTTTATGTAAGATCTAGTTGATTTGGCATAACTATAAGTTTCCTTTAAATATATAGAGTCAATACATAAATATAAATGTATAGAACCTTCATTCGTTTCTCCATAGTACCATCTGGGAGCTGCACCACGAAGTACGACCCTCCGATGGAACCTCTTTCCATTTGCAGTCGCTTTTCCTCCGCCATACGTTGCAGTAGAGGCTTTTCACCTGACGTCTATAGAAGAATAAAGAATAAAAAGAAGAAGAATTATAGGGGAGCAGAATCTATCGCGTTAAGGTATAGCGTCAAAGCTAAAACAAAGATTTTTGTGAAATTTTTTCATGTTAGGAACAAAGACTGGCTTATACTAGCTTATACCGATATCAAGAATCCACGGGTTGAAAGCGGGATGAATTGGATACTTTCAAAGATAAAACCATTGTTGAACATTGCATTCAATGAAACTTCTTCATATGAAATTAACAGGAAATACGTTCAAAATATAACGGTTATCGCAGGACCCTGGACCCAAATATATAAAAAAAGTTCATTCACATATTCATATATACACACATGTCTGGTTGTATGTACATTTACGATAAATTAGTAAAACTATGTAGTTCACAATTACTATTTCTAAATTATTGTATAGAAGAAAAATAATCTATTCAGTATTTTCATCTCCACATACGTAATATACTACCAAACTATATTAAAGAAATCCAATTATTATTTTTAAACTTACCTTAGGATAAACAAGCGGCCTCATAAGCGCTCCAAACACAGCGCAGTTGAGAATCAAGCCAGCTAGGAGTAGATTCGCGTTCTGCCACGAGCCGAATTCCTGCAGAAGGATCGAAGCTAGCGGGGCGAAGGAAAACGTGCCCACACCCGACCCGCATACCGCTATACCGGTGGCCAGAGATCGTCTCGTCTCGAAATAGTAGCCGACTGCTACTACGGATGGTAGGTAGATCATACCGAAACCGATACCTGGAATAAGGATTTAGAGAAACAGTTAAAAATCTAAACCTCAACTACGTATGGTTATTACGTATTAGTAATTAAGATTCAGTTGTAACTTATAACTGTAAAAAAATTGCTATAGATCATGTCCTGCGCACTATAAGTTCAATTTTCGACAGCATTTTCTTAAATCGATAAAGTAGTTAAGGTTATCAAAATCATTATTCTTCCTTTTGGCTTCGTCGTAGTTGAGCAAAAATAAAGAAGCGAGGAAATAGTTTACTAAATGCGTTAGAGATTCAATACGATTTTAATATGTCTTTAAAGAGTCTGCATTCAAAGAATGATTATGAAAATCTCAGTGGTAAATTATTTAAAAATAACTTCGAAACTACGCCTAAATAAGCGTGGTTTCGAAATATGGAAATTTTGTTTTTTAATTACTTCAATGCAATAAGTTTTAAATAATGAAAAAAAAATATAGATATACATTTAATATGATAAACAGTTATTCTTCAATTGAAGTTTGCTTATCGCAATATACTATACCGTTTCAAATGTATGACAATAAAATTTAAAAGACGCAAGTAATCAATCATTTTAAAATATACAAATGCAAAAAGCTTTCCAATCATTGTTAATACTCTAACTATTACTATTAATCAAGATTGAATATCCAAGTACTATACAAAATAATATAATGATAAATCCGTAACAATTTGGTGTCCTCCACAGCATATTAAGCTCATTTTCTCGTATGCTGTAATAACTGACCCTTCAATTTGCTTATAGCTATTTATTTTGCCATCAAAAGATTCCGTTAGTTACATTGAGATGGACACCAATTACAATTTCGTCTCTTATGAAGCTCCCTGACCTCGACATCAATCATACACCATATTGATACTATAACGCTTGGTTACGACATCCCATCCGCGTGCTAAATATTCGGAATAGTAACCCAAATCTATAGTCGTATATTTAAAGGTGAAGAGTTTGTTTGTTTTACGCACTTATCATTACAATTATTGTTCTGATATGAAATAAATATTGTATGAGAAGTACATACTAAAAGAAAATTCTGAAGGTATTATACCTGCATTCTGGTGTCATAATGTTTAAAGACGGGTGTTACGTATATAGAGTTTAGATTATTTTTGAAGTGAATTATAAATAGTCATTATTTTATATCGAAAAACAAATAGATACAAAAGCACACCTGCCGCATTAAAATTAATTATTTGCTATAATATTAACTGCCATTATGCGATCGGGGTCAAACGTTTAAACTTGTGTGACCTTATTCCAACATACATATGAACATGCAATGTATCTGGAATATGATAACGAGTGAGTCACAGTTTGCGGCCCACAAATCAGCATTAGTTGTGAACAAAGGAATTTACACTGTTGCCGGGGTCGTCGCCATGGCGTGCGTCATTTTCCGGGAGGTTCAATTTTCTTTGTAAATACGTCACAAAGACCAATCGTTTATATATCGTAAGGGCTTCGTTCATGGTATCATTATATCGATTTACATTTTTCATATTTCTTATACTCATCCATGATCTATCCTTCTCTAGACTAATATTTAAAGGGACTTTATCAATGAATACTTAAAACTAGCATTAATATACTACTGTTAATGACTCTTTTGAACTGTATAGGTCCATTAAAATGAAGTAAATTAAATTTCATGATTTTAAGACTTCACAAAAAATATTTGTACAATAAATACTATATCATTTTAGTATTATATACATGTTATATGTTAAACAATATTTTAATAAACGGCCTCTTTTTTTCCTAAGAAATTGTATTACGGAAACGAAAAATGCGTAACCTATCTATTAATAGTGAGTAAATAAACGCATTGGTTAATATTTCAACACAGTAACACATTTTGGTATATTTTTGGTAATGAATAATCCCAAGTTCTGTAAACGAAATTTTGGCAGGAATACAAGGATGGCGATGTGGCACACAAACTATTTTAGGTTTCATTGATTATATATTCATTTCGAACTTGAACTTCTCTGTGACTTAGGTTAAGGATAGGACAAAAATACATATTATGCTATTTTTGTAATTATTTTATAAATTATATGTCGTGAAATGACATGTACCAAGATAATTAATTCTTCTTCTTAGAAACCATTTTCCCCATTTAGTTTAAAAACGGACTTGAGTAGTAGAGATTTAATCAGGTTGCAATAGATTTAATAATTTTGAAACAATATACAGGACTTTAAATAACATCGCGAATCACGGAGATTTAAATTTAAACATACGTCAGAGCTAATAATGATGTTAATAATAAAACAAACTAGCTTAGTTATCATTTTCTGTTCCAACATAACGATAGATTTAGGATAATATATCTAAAACACACGACTAATATATCAACAAAACATATGTACAGCCGATTGACACATACAAATCGCTATTTAATGACACCTAGGAAATTAGGATGTTGTAATCGTCAATCATTACTTGATAATGCTGCTCTCACGAATCATACCTACCGCAAGACATAGTACATATAGACCTTCTTATATTAAAGCCAAAAATTTTATGATATAATAGGCACAGTCATATTGGTTTTGAACTATTCAAATAGTTTTATATGTATATTATACAAATACTTGTAAGTAGGTAGCAAAATTTGTAACTTTGTGGCGTTGTAGGGGATTAACTCTGACTAGATCTATTTGGAACTAAAACTAATAGAAAACCACATAATATGGCAGTGTTATAACCCGATTTGGTTTTAAGCGACTGAAACCACACGACTAGGACACGGCTAGGAGTATCCTATAAATAAATCAGTATATGGGAACAGGTTAATACTATTCAGCTATTTTAGAATGCATAAGCCATAAGGGCATGCAAAAATTAAAATGGAATAGAGTTAAGGCCGCGAAGTTTTACCATTCTTTATCGATTTTTACATATAGCTATTAGCTGTAATATTCACGCAGTTAACAAATCGTGCAATGTCAAGTAACCCCTTATGAAAAACTAATACAGATTCTCGTAGCTCAAGTATGATGACGTCATTCCTTCAACTCAAAACAAATTGGGTTAGTCAGAGCACTGAAGCAAACACGTTATGTATGAAAATCATTGTGGATTTTTAGATGGTCAAGGTCAAGAACAAAGAGAACTGTGACGGTATTGAACTGGTATCAGATAAACCCATACTTAAGCATGGCGCCGTGATGTCTGCAACTCCTGGCTCCATGCCAAGTCCCCGGCCTGACCTTCGCACAATTGTGATTATAGACAAATTTCAACCAGTGTAGACATTAACAATTTGGGATCTTAACTGTAGAGCTGTTAATCTATTTTGATCTACTGTGATATAAATATCGATAACAAAAATACGTAAAATTTTTACAAAGACTTAAGATAAAAAGAGCACAATGTAATTTTATTTTTGTACACGTAGAAATTAACATAATAATATATTATAAACTTATAGTCTCTAATTATGTGGATGTGGTGGATTTATTGAAAATGAACTGGAACATTAACAGAGACATCATTCAACTAGGTACCTCTATAGCTATTACCAATTTCGACACGTGTGTATTTTTAAATTCCATATTACATAATTTCCGTTCTATTTCAAAGAAAGAATGTTTGAAAGAAAGCTAAGAGCTGATACAACACGTTCGGTTCTGTTATCGACCCTTCAGTCTTGAGTAATATGGAGCACTTCAAGTGGCACCTGATTCTACAGATTGAAATTATTATTGTGGGCGGTCCAGTTACACGAATAAAGGAAATATTACTGAAAGAACAAAGGAATCCACCAAATAAATTACTTATAAAAGCAGTTACACTTGCAACCTGGTTTAATTTTGCTTCATCGACCCTTGCTTTAAAATATTTAATACAGACGTACATTAGAGTAGCTGATTTAATATTCACTTATGAGAATAACAAACAATGACAAATAAACCAAAAACATGGTATGACACATGAAATAACAAATTACTTTATCTTTTTTATGAAACCGCAAAAGTGCACGTTTAAAATGAAAACCTCTATCGACCCCAGGGCAGACCATTGTCCCACATGCAAACACGAAATCACCTAGGTAAAACCGCAAACACTCATTAGCTGAAAACAGGGGTGAATTCGCGGAAATCCCGCTTCCAAGTCTAATCGACAAAGGGTTCCACATTCATATGAAGCGGCGATCAAGGCAGTTTGTTTCGACAACGCTGGCATCAGTCCAACGACACATTGCCGACTCCACGGAGGAACAAAGAGCGAAAGTGATACCGTAAACCTTTTCATTAATAACAAAGATGTTTGCTTGCAACCGTTGCAGGTTGTTGGCCAGCGAACGATTTTGGGTGTTTTCCTTTATCGTCACAACGTATGAAACGTAAAAGAAATTGTTTATTTTTAGAATTCGGTCGTAATAGCAATATTGCAATAAGCAAATGAGCTTTTAAAAATAACAAACTAAAATATATCTTTGTAGTTTTACAAACAACTAGGTATTACGATTTTATCCTCTATCTGAGAATCTTCCTGCATTTATTTATGAGTAACAAACTATGTGCAGTGTTTTGTGTGGAATTACGGCAGCAATTGAGTGCCTCATTCTAAGAATCCACTAAGTCATTAATCGTTATTTCCTTAATATTCGAGATAGCTTAATTGAACAAAATGTAGGAACATTATTCGAGTTGAGCTGGTCTCCTGTCGGTGAGATCGTTCGTGCCAATGCCAACAGAAACATTTATATAACGTTCACGTTTTCAATAAGTCCTTCGCGTTATCCTTAGGAATTGATTTGTCGAGCGATGATATTTTATCGACGAACGCTATTTAGGTTGAATATTTTAACTTTGCTGATATTCATACTTACATAAAGTTTATATATTATTCATTAACAGTATTTAAAATGAACTGGTAGTGCTGTTTTACATTAATGAAAATAATTAATATGCCAATCTCCACATAGCAATGACATACTTGGCAAATACACTGTATAGGTACTGTTTTGTTTATGATAGCGATACGATAAAGATAGTTTAAGACGTTTTTTACATAATTTAATACGTTTTCTCCTATTCATGATAGAGCACTACTATCCGCTATCTAACAAAGCAGACGCCATTAAATTTAATTTAAAAGCATGACAGCTTCTTGATTTTAAACGTTTGAACATTTTTACGAAGCATCATGAATCTTTTAATGCTAATAAAGTAAAATATACTGACACGTAAAAATAAATGACAAGGGATGGGACACAATGGAAGAATACTCTGTATCGTGTGTTCTAATCATGTTTCAGATTCGTATAAAAGCAAATTTAAAAAGTAGAATATCACAATCGTTAATCACGTTACGAGAAAGCCATCCGTATTTTATAGGTTTGCAAATATTTGGCACACGTGGGTTATAAGTCGATTGTTATTGTTCTAGTACAATGATGACTTTCCGCCGACACCTGGATCCAGGCCAGTTGTTAAGTCATTCTCGTCTTCAATTACTTCTAATTGTGAATAATGCATCTATTGAAGTCTAAATGCAGTGGAAAATGTATATATGTACCAGAAAATGATGTAATATTAAAACCGGTAGTATAAGTACACAATACAGTCGTGATTTAAATATTGACGTCAATCAGAGGAAATTTTCATAGGAGTTATGTCATAATGTAATCGCAATAAAGCGTATAACTAGAGCATGGCGCTTAATACATCTATTAATTTTCATAGTCCACATAGCCTTTAACTATTTTACTATATACTCGTAGCTCACAAATTTTAAATGGCAAATGTTTTGTGAGAGAATTCAAGCTGACGTTGGCTTAAAGGTACAGGAATCAAAAATTTAGACCCGAGTTGGTTTAAATTTGCATAGGTAATACTTTCTTCTTACTTTACTTTACTTCTAAAACAAGATAACAGTTTTATTCAGTCCTTTAGAGATAGCTCAATAGTGACGTAATTTTGGAAATAATAATAGTTGGTTTTTTTTCATAATATATTCCGTTTACCTTCATACAGTCCTCTATATATTTACACACACTTTCACACGTGTGTGTGTGTTTATAAATATACATACACATACACACAGGCACACACACACTCACACACATCTAGTTCGTAATAAGCAAAGAACTTACCTCCTAAAAGCCCATAGGTGATCATCATCATGGTGACGCTCTTACTGAAGGTAGATAGAACGAAAGCAATCGTGGCCACGAAGGACCCTGCGACGCACACCGCCCGGCACCCGTACTTATTACATAACGCTGATACCACCGGTCCTGTAAAGATAAACTAATCTATACTTATCTGGACATAGCTTCATCATTTCTGTCTGTTCCTATGTATGCTTAAATCTTTAAAATTACGCCACCGATTTTCATGGATATTTTCTCAGATATAGTGATTCAAGAGGATAGTTTGTGTGATAATATACCTATTAAAGATACAACATGCATAAATATGGTTAAAACAGCAGCTAGTCAAATTTAATCCTGATTTGTGTCAAAAACGTGTATATGCATAGCTTAATCACTTAGTTCGTTAGTTGGTAACAATTAGTTATAAAATGTCGTCTCAAATCTTTTTCTATATTCCAAGTACCTTTAAAACCGCTACACTTTGTTATCAACTAAACTACACAAGTTAATTTTATGCCTTCTACGCCGAAGCCAATTCTCAATAGGAAAAAATCACAACATTTATTATGTCCTAATAGATTCTCCTCTCGTCTTAATCGATATCTTTTTTATTCTTTGAAGGAAGCAATGTACTGCAGAATGTTAGCAATTCAGGAAGTGTTAATAAAAATGACATCAAATAACTAACAGTAAACAAACTGACCGGTGCCACTCCTATTAATTATAACTCATAACATTTTTTCTAACATAACACTACATAATTAGAACATTTTACAAACACTATTCCATTTTCTTCATACGCCCTTCTTAATATTATCGCTGTAGATATTTATTTTTTATAATACAATAGAAAATATACTGTTTGTATTTTATGTTCATGCGGGTAGTTCTAATCCGCTTAGCAATAGAATAGCGAGAATATTACATTAAATGCATCTAGTATCAAGGTTTCTGTTTTTATCAAAAGTACACCTGAGCGTGATAATTGCCATTAGACAAACAATCACACTATAGTTGCATGCGTTACATAACCTCTAGTAGCTAACTCGTGCAAGGAAATTACATCTAAAATTATGTGAAATTTTGCATTTATCATTTCTTTTTGTCTACAGATACGATAAGCAATTTCTATTTAAAGTACTTAACCTTATTTTTGGAGTGGTAAATATCTTGTAACATTTATAGCATCAATCAAAGAGGCTCAATAAAATTTATCCCGAATAACCATCTCATCATAATTATTTAATCTTCAAACAGATTTGAGCTATTTATAGAGCTTAAGTACGGAATTATAGGGAGGATTACTTCAAAATTATACTTGTTATATTTACGGAATTTTGTTTTAAGCGAAATAAACCAGGCAAATAAGGTAAGCCGAATTTATTTAAAGGGCTCACTTACTTATGAGGCCCTTAAATTTGTTTATACTTCAACAGTGAATCGATTTGCGCAATATCTTAACCTTGTACGAGATGGATCGGGCGGATATTTTCCAAACGAAGGCTCGATGGCGCCATAGTCTTATAGGTATATACATAATTAGATACAAGCATAGCTACATTACATTGCTCTTCCCATCATCTCAAATTGACGCGTGCATTTTACTTCTTGTACGTCTTCATTGTATGAAATTCCCGACTGTAACTCAATCAATATTAGTTTCTGCAAGCATACATTTCAAATCAGTGTGTAATTTCTAGTACTTTTCACTCTTAATAAAAAAATAAATGGCACTGTAACTAAGCTGCGTTTATAAGAAACCCATTGAGAGGGACTTTATAAGGATATAGGTCAAATACCTAGTGACCCCTTTTATGCTTTTGTGTTATTGTGATTCACGGGTCGGAAACCGTCGTCACAGCTGGATATGCATAATTAAATACATCCGTACACACTATACAGTACATATTTGCTGAGTGCTGTCATTAATGCCTTTATTGTTTACGTAAGATCCTGGTAATGGATCTCTTGTTCACATTCTACAAATATGAATGAGGTATTTTAGTTTTAATATATTCGTATTTTTTTTGTTGCACTGAAACATCGCACTTGCCTACCTCGGAATAAAAATTTTCCTTTTATTTTTTACAGAATTTGTATATATCATAACACAGTTTATTCTAGTGATAAATCTGTGTATTGGACTGTTTTCTCTTCTGCTGTTCATTGTGTAAGTTTTATAATGCCGAACATTAATATTATAATATTCCTTATAGAATCTATAATAACAATATCCGTACCAACTTTTCCCTTTTACAAGAAGACTTAAAAGGTATTATTTCACAATTTGAACGACACTGGATTTCTTAAGAGCTACGGTAAAATAAATTTTACTCTGTGTCGTAAAGACAGGATTTTATTTGCAGACAGTTGAAGGTATACCTTGTCCTAAAACCTAAATAATGTTGATTAACGTCGATGTATCATTTGAATACTGGTTATTGAGTTCAAGGAATCGATTATAGGTGCGATTATAATGTATGTAATATTCGCGTGTTTTAATATTTTATGTAAATGGAATAGATAGAGATAAGTAATAAGATATTATAGACTACTACTATAAATCTATCTGTACTATCATAGACTCCTTGCGTTCCGTGGTTTACTTGGGGAGTTCCGCGTAATGCAGAAGATACTGTTTTCAAGTCTAAAATGTTATTGCTAAAGTGAGGATTGATTTAATGATACAATATAATTAGCTAGGTATTATATTTTTAATCATAAATTGAGCACTGCTCACTAAAAAAATAATATTAAAATTACATTATTTCGAAATTCATATAAGGAAACAATGAATGCACTGCATAAAGGAAAGTCTATTAACCTTAAATTGGGGCGTTCATTATATTATGATAAATTATATTGTTTTGTAACAATAGTTGAACGATATCTATTTGGTTATTCTCGGAAACTAATTGGCACACATTGCGTCTAATCATTTGTGATTCATTCATTATACAACAATTATTTCAATTAATAATATTAGTTGGAGATTTTAAACTGTCTATTATCAATGATAAGTGTAAGGACTTTGGTATCGATGATAGAATACGGTCAATGACAATCACCGCCTACTGAAAAACGATAAGATGAACCAACTGATATCACGTTTAAGTTTAAGAAAAATACTTCATGGTTTTAGTTAAAGGCTACGACCTCTTTTAAATGACTCTTTTATTTTAAATTTAAAAAAGCTATTAGGCTGCTAATATTTTAACTATTTCGTGCCTTTTTAAGAATTACATAATATTTAATCTTAGCAAGAAATACAATAAAATCGATTACAAGCTGTTATTGATTATTGGAATTTTGGTATCTGATAAAGAAATATTCACGTGTTCACATTATTTTGTATCTTTAAAGCGATATAAAACTAATAAGTAAGTTTTATAACAATCGTGTATGTAAATGTATCTTGCACCCGTCAACATAATTCAATACTATTAGCAAGATACAATATTATTATTCCAAAACAGAATACAGATTCTATAAATGCACTTGCTAATGCAATATTTTGTATATATTATTACAATTGCCAAGACTATATCGAAGTGGGGGAGACTATTGTTTACTTAGAGCGTTAAGAAAAGTTTTGCATCAATTCAAACAAATCTGAGTGAAGCTCTTGAATAATAAATAAAGCCTATTAACTTGTTATTCGTATATAAAGCTATTACGAATGTAAGTTAACACTATCCACTTTTACGGCATGTCCATTACGCTATGACTTTGTGATAAACATATTCAAGGACGCCAATTTATGGCTCCCTAAAATCAAAGTGTATCATGAATGATGACGTCACACTAACGAAAAGAAAATTCCAGTTTTATATTTAGTTCGCACTGGTTTTATCATTACATGACCATTAATATTAATTTGATACCATATAGCACACATAGTGTTTTGAGTTATAGTTGCATATAGAACAAAGTAGGAATGCGTAGGTCGTCCACGTGTTAGTAAACGTGAGACGATTAAATTATGCAAGTAGGCTTATTTCATGAGAAGGAAGGAACTTGCAATCATTTATGATATTTGCACTGGCCAACTTTGAGTAACAGCATTTTGTAATAAATGTTTGTAAAATATAGCTAGTTTTTTTAAAGTCAAATATATCTTTATTTAGCTAAGTAACATTATATGGTATCTAAAGATTTTGAAAGGTGATCGTATAACAAAACAAGAAACTCTTTAAAAAAAGTTAAAAACATGTCGTAGGTAAGTTTGCTAATCAGCTATACGAGTCGTAAAATAAAACCATGTAAACACTTACCAGCTGCTAAATAAACTCCAGACAGAAGACTGCCGACCCAGGCGACAGTTCCTTTTCCTTCTCCAAAGAAGGTCACAAGTTCTGATAGGAATATGCCAAAGGTGTAGGCGATGCCGTCCACGACCAGGTTGCACATGAAGGAGGCGAAGACCACCACCCAGCCGTAGCCGCCGTCCGGGGGCGGCGGGAGCTCCCCATAGTCGTAAGCCTCGTCGTCATCGTCAGCTGCACCTTCCGCGGTTAACCGCGCCGCTTCTTCGCAAGAAGTTTCGCTTTCAGTCTACAAAAAAAATATAACTTTCATTTATAAACAAAAATTGGTTTAGACTCAAGAAATAGTAAGTTATACCTATTTTTTTCATTGTTGCTGTGTTAGATACATGCGTAGTCTTCGAACTGAATACCAGAATATCTATTTACTACTAATGCGAAAAAAATCTATTTCAAGTATTTTATCGTTGAAACTGTAAGCAACAGCTAGTCTTACTAATATTAAAGTTTGTTTTACTTTAATGCAAAAACTACTGAATGGAATTAGTATACTTGGCAACGAAAACAAAATCGCGGGGCGCAGCGAGTAAAGTATATAAATCGAACAAATGCTTTTATTTATAAATAGAATTTTGCTATCTGATAAAGTGCCATTCACGTGTTTGGATTATTTCATATAATAACAACAATCTCTACATGTGCTCTGAAATAGAAATCATATAATATTCCATTGAACTGTTACATAAGAATACTTATATGACTTATATAATTCACTATCATATAGTCAAATGTATAAAGATAAAATTATTATTTTAACAAGTTTTTTGTAAAGGCCAAATCATATTAAGAAATAGTCATTACTCGACGCTCGTAATCTCTTCCGGAAAATATTATCTTCAAAATTTTTACTATGAAAACAAATGTGACATAGTAAAATAAAATCAATCAAGGTTTGCAAACAAAACACGTAAAGATGTATCACCTATTAAAGTTACTTCCTTGAAGTTACTAACGCCGTAGAATGTTGTTCAATCTTTTAGAATTTTTAATTTCCGATAATCTTGTCCAATAGAATCCCAGAAATGTAATGGAGTCGTTATATTTAGAATGATGCGAATTCATCACATCTATTAAGTCGTAAAGCAGCTAAATTTAATTTAGCAGAAATATTTCATTGCGTTTTATTGTCACTTTAGACGTTATCGTTATCTCAAATAGCGTATTAAGTTTCAAGCTCCCTACTTTTCGAAAGTGTTTTCAGAATTCTGTAAGAGCACCTTTGAGTCGTATAACGGTATGGTAAAACTAGCTCCGTAGGATTTTAGTCGGTATGCAAGTATTACCCATCTGTTATTCACGTCATATTGTAGTTATCAAGTATATTTTATTCAAAGAAGTATATAAATGAGAACACACAAATAGGAAGTACATATTAGGATAAGCAGGCTTATATAAATAATAGTAATATAATTTCAGTATTAGTGAGAGTTTGGCGAGATTGCATGCTAAAAGCTCACTCATAAAAATAAAACACCTGATAAAAATTAATATAATGCTTAGATATTGAACGGTGAAGTACATTATCTGCCTTATATATATTTTGTACATAACGTGCTTTACAATATTATTTTTAATTAATATAACTACATATTATCATCGTTAACAAAAAATTCAAATATAATAATACCTAATCTCGCGTAAATTTATCTTACAATCAGTTATCTTCAGGGTCAAAGTTACTTCTATGTAGAAATTTATATACCTAAACTATATTAACAACATATTTTAAATATTCATAAAAGTGAAATGAAGGTTATTTATAAGGTACGTACGTAAATACGTAATATTATAAGGAATATAGATAGTGATAAATAATTTGATAAAAATAAATATTTTTTGAATATTGAGTCTTGAGTTTAATAGTAATTTTTAGTGCTCCTTCAGCGATTCATCTCATAGGAAGGAATTGTATAGGAAGTCAATAACGCTCTGGTAGTTATTATTGACTATAGTTTGGTTAGGAAATTAGGATTAAAGGATAGGAGGAAACCGTGTTAATTAATACTTAACGAAATCATATATCTGTCTACTAGAAGCACGATATCTGTAATATAACAAACAACCAATAAAAGGATTAAGTAAAAATAACAGAATTAATATTATAAATGCGTCTGGATTGTGCTATCACGATTATTTCTTTATCATTGGCTTATATCGCGTGAAGTGTTCAATGTATAGACGAAGTACCATTTTAAAAATGTAATAATACATATTTTTCAATAACTTTTACCTGTGAGCCTCATTACTTAATTTAAATTTATAAAAAAAAATTTGGTCCGTTTTAACGTCATTAATGAAATTGTTATTAAACACACACGGTTTTAAATGTTTACGTTGAAATGAATATTTTCATCTTCTTTATTACTTTAAAAACTACTACGAATAGATTTTCCATGAACGTAAGCCTGTCTACATACTATGTAAAATTTACTTAACAAAATTAGTTAATTCGTTTATGTTCCATGTACACGAAGGAGATAATAAATCCATCTCGTTGCCGGAAAATTTATATAAGTTGTCATTATTGTTTGCGGTAACGGGTGTCTGACCTTGCTAATGTTGATTGTTGACTCCACGCGCCATACTGACTTATTTTGCTAATAACATATGTACGTACAGTTCTTAAAACGATTAAGATAATAACATTGTTGATAAATGTATTTAGCTCTATCAGATTGTTTGATTGCACATTTCAGTACACTTTCGTTGTCCTAGAGTGCGTTCCACTAAGCGCTCAAAACGATCAAAATGCTCTTTTAGCCATTCCACATACCGACCGCGGTCGTTGTGGTCACGGCAAAAACGTCACTCATTACGTCATGACTAATGCTCACGAAAGGCTCACAACGACTTATCTGAAGAGGTGGGTCAAAGTGGTCGTTGAGATTAATTTGGCGCCATTTTTGAAATTGTTTTTGAAACATGACATTCAAAGCTCAAAAATGGCGACAAGAATTATAACGTTATATGATTCTGAAACAATATTTATTATATATAATATTTTATTTTCGCTGTATTACATCGTTGCTATGACATCATATCATTTGCGATTTATCAAACATATATTTCTTATTAAACAATAAATATTTATACCACAATTAAATTATCTTTCTTTATGTAAGTAGACACTTCATTAAGCTTCGATGGTAATATTTAATTCAACTCAATTTACCAAAATCTACCTTAAAATTTAAAAACACTGAACAATTTGAGTAATTACATTGTTGATAAATGTATGTATTTATATCTTATCGATATTTATCTTCGTCGCTCACAATAGCCAATATTCTTTATCCTGGTTTTATTATTAACATGATTTAATATATTATTGTTACTATGTAATAATTACTAGCAAAGATGATATCACTTATTTGTAAGAAGATAACAATTGCAATATAAATTAATTACCTACTACCGTAATCTTTTAAAACATTTTTGTGGCTTAATTGCTGTAGACTGAGCAATTAATCTCGTTTAAGTAAATAACTCACGTAGATACGTCTAACTACTCATAGTTAATAACCTTCCATAGCTGTTGAATATACCTCATACATTCAATAGAAATGGCAGGCTATTTCCATTTCAACCTTCAAAGGGTTTGAATTTTTCATAAAACGTTTTCATTTGAGGTCGTTGTGTAAGGAATTTATGATAAAGCGATATACGTCTAACCTGATGGTATGTCTAAAAGCTTTTGTAAGGAAGCTTGTTAATTAAAAAAGAGGAGTTCTTTCTATTGATGTAGTAACAAATCCAAATTCAGAGGTGAGTATTGGACAAAAATAAACATGCAAGTCAGATATACGCATTGAACGAAAATGCGGTGACTAAATAAATCGTTACAAACAAAGAAACAGCGGGTTTGTTGAACCTCTGACATATTTCATATAAATTTAACATTACAGAGCATTTTTTGTAAGCTTCAGACCGGAATCTCTAACCAAGCAATGCATTGGTTACCAATATACAAAAAAACATCTTACATGTCTTGTTGGAAGAAAATCCATAAAATAATGATGAACATTCATTGATTAAAATCTGTTTCTATATAAAGGTAGAAAAAATTTCCCCATTGCATAAAAAAAATTGTTACAAATACCCTTTTTAAAAATCAATTCTGAAACGTTTAACTCGCATCATATAAGCATAAAAGAATTCAGTAAACACCGTATACTATGCTACATCGTACACGCTGACACGTGATAGCGTTTGCCAGTAATTGATTAGTGTCGTACGCTCGTCGTTTTGTTGGAGCCTGCTAGTAGTTGGACTTCTGTTTGGTTTTACAAATATAAAAAAAAATAACCACAATAAGTATCATAGTTTAATCTTTAAAATGTAGAGCAACTATGGTAGAGCAGTGTTTATCATAAACCTTTTGCTATTGCGACCCCTTTACAGGTTAAAAAACATTAGTCCCGTCATTGTACAAATCAATAATTGCTACATCTGTATAATATTTTATAAAAATATAAAATGTTAATGTTTTTATTATACATTAATTAATTGTTTGAATTATCTCTCTTGAAGAAACTAATAAAATAAAAATTGTTTATTGAGCACACTAAATTTAGAATATTACATTGAATGGGTTACGACGATCGCTTCAACTAGGTACAACCTGATGAACTACAAATATTGAAAGTTATCTCATAGGTAAGCAAGTGATTTATTTTATTTTTGCCCGCGATCCCTACACAAGGCTTTGCGACACTAGGGGTCGTGACCCACAATTTGAAAGACACTGGTATAGAGTAAAGTCCTATACGCTCAAGATCATTACTATAAAACGCTTACTTAAATATGTAATCATATGTAAAGATCCTTTGATCCACAATTAAACCAGACGAGTAACTAAGCACTTAATATTTCAGGCAATGATCTAAGGATGTAAGAAATTATCCGAGGAAAACTGCGCTTAAATGTTAATCGATTGCCATATTTCCGTGACCTGGAAACCTCTTAAGCACCGGAACAATTAAAAACCTTACTAATTAGGCAGTTGGATCTTTAATGACTTGCCTAGACTCGGACATCGATTACTATACCTGCTAACATTTACAAGAAAACGTAAGAAATATAATTTAATTAATAAATAAATAGAGTGAAGTAAAAAAATACATTTATTTAATACATACAGATTACTGTGCTATGCAGGTTACAAAAAAAGAAGTAAAATATATTTTAAATATTGAAGAAAGTAAGAAGGTACCAAGGCATTTTCACAATAAAATAAAAAATAGACAATATGGTACATAAAAATAGAACTCACCATATTTTTATCTCGAGACAACTAAAGCTTCAATAAAGATTAATACAGAAAAATACACTTCACTCACTTTAGCTGCAAAGTCAACTAGTAATGATAAGACAACTATCAAGTCCTATATACAATAATTTGATAAACATATCCTAATCAACGTTGTCTTGATAAACGCTAAGTATTAATTCCTTTTTGAGATAAAAAAATAATATAATTATTTTTGCACGTTACTACGATACGTTTCGTGTCTCATATACTACTAAGGTAAATGCAGGCATAATGAACTAAAATTTGTACCCATAATTAAAAACAATGTGACCCCATTCTTAATTACTCCTAATAATTGGAATTTAGACTTGTCAACATTAATTAAGTGATCATACACACAAATAGGATAGAAAGGCAAAATACATTGTAATAGAATGGATTAGGTAATTAATAGATTTAACAATTAACTTAACAAACATAACAAGTTAAACGATGTACAAACATATTTTATTGATAATAAGGGCCCTACAGCACTTACTATGTAAAATTTTTCACGTCATCTATACATATATAAATATGTATGAAGTAATTGTTATTTATTACCTGGGTGTATGATTTGCACTGCTAGACAATATTTGCAACTAACACCATGCACCATAAACACGTGGTTTCTAGTTACATAATGTATAAAGTTCAAAGAAATAATAGGTACATGCAATTTCCTAACAATTTCGAAAAATAGACGTGCATCGTTCGCCTGCACATCACATCTCAAAATGCATGCTTTACTTGGCTACATGCCCAATGTTATACAATTTATCACGGGTGGATTCTAAGAGTGCTCAGGTTAAATACGAATTAGTTATATCAGAACTTTACACTGCATATCGTTCTACAATAGCTCGGACTATTCGGATTCACTAATATACATAAATAAAAGTTATTTACTTTGGGGCAGCCATTTTGCAGGCGTATATAGTACGCGTCATTTATGTTTAGCGCTGGACGAGAATAGCTGCGCATCGGTAATCGCGCTCGTAATTGACGTATTGGTGCGAGAAAGACAACACGACTGGCACAACCAATCAACGCTCGCGCACCCGACGATCACGCGCGCCGCGCCATTACCTCGATACCCTATTTTTGACTTCTGCGCAGGTTTCATTCAGCGCTAAAGATTCATGACGCGACCTATAGTAGTAGAGTGGCGTTATAGTGAAGAAAGTGAAAAGGAGCAAGGGTTATAGTAAACTTTTAACCGCCATGTAGACCTCCCCACTGTATTTCAGCTTACCACACAGGGTAGAGATTTTTATGTGTTTCTAATGCTTAGTATATACGAGTACATTATACGTAATTATTTAACGATTGGACATCAATGAATTTATTATTTCCATATCACACAATAGGCGTAGTTCACCAGTACTGTCTTACATTTACTTGTTACGAGATAATGCACCCCTCGACCGACTATAAACAATGACTATTTAGTCCAGTTTAATACCTCTTTGTCACGTAATTAACACAGAAAATGGTAATGAATAGATAACTCACAAGACTAGTTGCTCTACATTTTACTGATAGGCCAACAATTACAATAAAAGGAAAGGGTCAGCTCCCTAGAGTTTTATTATTTAAATTGACTAAAGGCGGAATGTTACGAAAAAGTTTAAACGAATTTCTATTTTAACGAGACTAGATTAATCTTCACAGTCTTACTTTACATGGCGATGTTGAGTCGTTTACAAATACTTATTGTGATCTATACTCAGAACATTTGCTATTTCTAAGAATAAAATATATGTTATCATTTTTAAAGTTTCTGTTTAATTTGTGGGAAATGCGTGAAAAGTAAGATATGTTAAGTTTTTTAATTTTTTTTCTATTACTAAAAACTAGTTAAATTAAAGCGTATGAAACTTGTAATTAATTAATTACAAATGAATACATACGTTATGTTTCTCCGTATCATACTGAGTAAATTACCAATATAAGTTTATTCTTATTGACAAAAGTCTATATTCCTAATAACATTTTCCTAATAAATCTTAAAAAAAAATATTAAGAAATAAAAGTGGTAAGTTTTAAAATGTCGGTAACAATTACAGTATCTTAAAAAGCACTTCTTTAGATAGTAGGAAGCTGTAGGTACCTAAGTTATTAATGTAACCTGCCGCGAATTTTTAAGATCGGTAGTCGTCGTAGAATTTTATGTTTACTTAAAAAATATAAATGTAAAGATTTCGTCATTAATAAGTATGTTCGTAAAAACACTCTACATACTCTTTAAAGGAACTATCACGAATTACGATACTTCATTGAAGCCAGAATTCCAATTAATTTAGGCGCAAATTGGCTCAGCATAGAGGATTGCCTCACACACGAAATTGTAAATATATACGGCCTGTTACTAACTGCGAATTAGTAGAATCAAGATTACAAGATACATAGAAAAAATCGTATAGACCAATTTAAGCACTACTTTGAACAAATTAGTATGAACTACCATAGTTAGGTGCACATAATCACTTGGTATTTCTTGATTATACAAGATTTCACAGACTCACAAAAAAAAAATCGTAGTACCTGTTTTCTTTACAAGGGTAATTTAGTGTCATTTACATTTTGATTGGGATTAATTGCTTGATCAGTAAACGAACTACATTATTGTGATCATGTCTAACTACTTAACCTAGCTACATCCACTTGTAGTTATCAGTAAAATGGGTAGTAACAATTTCTTAATAACAATTAAACAATACATGCTTGAGAATTCTACTAATGTTTATCTTCATTCATAGAGTATTCTTATAAGAGAATAAATATTTTCGTGTCTTTCAAAAAGATTAAGAGGAAACAACTTTATCTTTATTATGGATTAAGCAATCTTGGCAGTATGTTGATAACATGGAAATGTAAAGAGAATAATTATTTTACTTTGGTAATAACGTTTGCTTGACTGCCTCTGATTTTTTATTATTCTTGTCTGTTAGTTGAGTCTGGATTTCAAATATATAATTGTATTAATATATAGCTTTTCCATATACAATCTTATCCAAATTGTTTATTTTACATTTAATATGTATCGCAGAAACAAATACCTTGACTCTCTATTGATGATTTTTATTTAATTGATTCAGTATAACCAGAGATTCAATACTGCAAATTTACAAAATAAAACATTCACTAACTCATCATCATATTAGTATATAGAATTATAGTATTTTAAAAATTCAAATTTATTAGTATTTGTGTATAAAACAAATTTGAATTTTGAGTAAGTATGGGTATCCATACTTTCTTGTATAAAATCAAAGACAAACCCTGTCTAGAAAATATGTCTTAAGGTGCTGTCAATAGAATTATAAAAACTGTCATTTTATATGCATCGAAAGCTCTTGACATTGAATTTAATGAATTGGAAACAATTAAGCATAATAACATTTTGTATACATCACTTGTTTACAGCAAATGTTGAAGAATTAAAAGAACTTCTCTATACTTTTTTATTAGTAAGACTCCAAAAAAACCTTAGGGTGGATATTTACGATATAAGTTTTTTTTTATATTTATATACAGATGTTTAGTGAAAAAAATATACAAAAATATCGAATATATTAAATGTATGTTGTCGGGTGATGCAAGTTAATTGAATTTATTTTTTATGTGGGATTTAGGAATTAATAAGTAAATTAAATTGTATGCAAAAATGTATCAGCGGGACTAGATTACTTTTATGACACAAGTTTTGTGTTCTTGTGTAGAAGTCATAAGATATCGGATAAAATACTATATAATATAAGGTTTTAAATATTTCTTATTGGTTTCACAACAAATACAGAACTTGTGTGGCTTTTTTTATATATTCTTATGAGAAAAAGAATGTAAAGGCATATTTTAAATATTTCACCCATTCCTCACTTATGAAGCTTTTAAATTTTATTTTTACTGAATTGTATAAGATGTTTATTTTTTTTTTAAAAATAATAATTAGATATTTATATCATATTAGAATAAAGAAACTTTTATTCATAATCCAATGTATCGAAGTTAGAAAATACATTCGAATTTTCAAAATAATAACATTGATCAAAACAAGTATAAAAATTAACAAAATATTTTTATATTTATTACTGAAACAACATTAAAGTATACAATAGTGTAATTGAGTCATCGGGTCCAAGACAATCTATGTATTTTAAATAAAATATGAAAGAAAGTAACTGTACATTGAATCCATTGAAATTTAGTCTCAAAATGATAGGTCAAAATATAGTTCAATGTTAACTAACCTCAAATCGCAATGGATTTGACACAATATACAGCCAACTAGTTTATCGAAGAATAAATAAATGCAATAACACTTCACTTACCCTAGAAAATGTTCGCAAGCGGTTTATTCTTGGATTTGATGGAATATTGCTCAGTGAGACTTTAGACATTTTTGGCTTTTAATGTTTATGACTAATAAATTAGTTTTAATCTCTAACAACTCCCCACACTATATCAGTGTGCACACAAATTTTTATTATGAGTATTTCTATATTCTAAATTTAAATAAATAAATCTAATTATATTTTCAATATAGACATTAAAATGTTAACTGCACAACACAACCCCCATACTGTTAACGTTTGTATTAAATTCCACTTGTAGTTAAAAACACCATTTGCTTCAATAACTCAAATTAATTTAATATTTTGTTATATTATTCTGATTCGAGGTGTCAGCTGATTGGATTTATGCTGAACAAAATATTTAAGTAACGGATACGTTTCGTTTTACTCGAAACAACGCAAACACTACACCACAGATTACAATGTACTGTACTTCTAGCACTCAGGCCGACAACTGTCAAAATTAAATACGCGCCAAGTGCGTATAGCAAGCGCGCGAAAATTTGATTTCGAATTTTGTCGCTTAATAATATATTCTATCTCGCCAACCCCACACGATAGCAAATGACCATATTGTAATTAAATATCTTATAGGTAGGCAAATTAATTATTTTACGTTATTTGTTACGATTGAAATATATCTATAAAAAATCGTTTAATAAGTAAAAACAATGAAGGTGGGGTTTATGTAAAGATAATAAATAAATACTTAGCAGAATAATTTAAAAATAAATAATCAATTTGCTTAAAACTTAATAGGCAGTTTAAATACAACTTAAATACTTTACAACTAAAAAAATAATTAATACTGCTCTAAGGATTCTTTTTGGAATCCCTATGCTTAAAAAAACAAAATTTAATACGTCAATGAAGTGATTACATAACACAAGTTATGTAACAAAATCTTTTCTTTTATTTTTGAATCCTAGAGGTAAGGCCTTTGAAGTTTTGAATTAAAATTGCTGTTCATCAGCATTGCGGATATAAATTGTAGGCGATGTATGTTTAAGCTTACTGCTTACCAATGAAGTTTCAGTCGGGTTGACATGGATACGGGGCTCCTCGTCGTCGTTGTCAGGGTTACTTTCGGCACCAGCGATCTGACCCATGGTTGTAGCGTTGTGATCGACGTTTGGATAACGCGACGGTTGGCTGCAAGCAGCCTCCCGCGCGTCCGTCGCGCGACCGCAGCCGCGTCGTTGTGCCTTTAGCCTTACATCCCCTAACGTGTAGGGAGCAACGCAACGTCGATACATGCCAGGATTTTAATTATTTAATGTCTACTTACAGCAATAAAAGTATCGCTCATCCTTATAGGTAATAAATTATTTAAAAGTGCAATCCTTAAAAAAGCTACAATATATAAAACACGATTTGTAAATACATATTCAATTTTAGCAAAAATTGAGAGAAAAGTGAGAAGAAATACAAAAGCCTACGTACAATTGAATCTACTCTAATTTTAAAACAACGAGATATCTTTTTCTACCGAATAAATTGGCTAAATAATATTGTGCAGCAAATATGTATAATACTCGTATGTTACTCTTTAGATGTTTTAAGTTAGTCAAGTAAAGTTTGCTAATAAATATTCATCAGTAATTTAAAGTTTGCTAACAAATTTTTAAATTTAGAAAATAATTTTATAAATGCGTATACCTACATACAAAAGACTTTGATGCTTAATTACATATAGTCTATACAAACATAATAAAAGGCCACCAGATTAAAAATATTATCGATATCTCAGAGACATGCCTAAAATTGCGGCGGTCGATACGGAGAGCGCAAGTCTGTCGTTCAGCTGGGATTTTTGACAGCTGTTTAAAAAAACACGTGTAGGACTTTTATATTCAAAATTGTCTAAATTCGTTTTATTTGATTTAGGAACGAATTAGGCTAAATGTATTGTGGATAATTTTTGAACGCTGCAAAGTTCATCATGATTCCTTGTAATTTGTAGGCGCTATATTGTAATTTGTAAAACGGTGCAAAGAGACGGTTGCTATGAACACACATAACAAATAATTAATTACTCAAATGGAAATTGAATAGACATACTGCAGTATTCTTGAAGTAGGTTTCATACAATATTTATATTTTAAATACATAAAAGTACCTACATGCGTTTTAAAATTGTTAATCGCGGATTTAATAGATTAAAAATTAATATAAATATTTAAATTTATATTACCAAAAAATCTACAAATCATTAAGTAACACTTCATAATCTATTATTATTATTAATACTTAATACTAATAGATCATAAAGTACCTAAAAGTTAAAATACATAATATATGTAATATGTTTTTTACCTTTTAGGTATAAAATTGAACAAAAAATATTCCCTATTAAAACGGATTATTACTTTTGATTTTTTTTGTGTCATCGATAAATTGTTATAAGATACGTATAATTTATTTTTGGTGTCATCATTTGGTGTTATAAAACATTATATATTTTGTTTACAAACGATAGCATTTGTAATCTGATACTGCAAAGTCAAATAGCATACTCATGTAGGTAGGTTGTGTTTATGAATTCCATAATTAAATTTGTGTTTAGAAATTTTGTTTTTTTACGATATCTATATCTATCTATACATATAATAAAAACGTAACGAGTCGCTGTCTGTACATGGAAGATATATGAAAAAAAATATTATAGGAGACCTTTATTAAAGCAGTAGAACCCAAAACAATGATTTTTGGAATTTTGTCTGTTTGTCTGTTTGTTTGTGCACACTAATCTCAGAAACGGCTTATCCTATGTAGATGGGGTTTTCAATGATATATTGTGATAAGCTTCATTTAACATTTAGTGTTTAATTCATGTTAATCGGTTGATAAATAAAAAATTTATGGCAATTTAAAGAATCACGTTGAACTTGCTGAACGTTTGTTGGCGCGGGTTAGGCATTTTCAAAAATGCTGCCCTAAGTCACTTTTCTACGCGGGCGTAGTCGCGGGTACAGCTAGTAGTTAATATAAATTAAGATCGTCTAAAGTCTGTACAGGCTTTTCCTTTTGTCTTCTTTTTCATAGAAAAAAAGCATTCTTATATTTTATAATTAATTTATTTCACTGCAAATGATTTGATTTTAAAGATAACTTTTAAATAAAAACTTTTTGTCACATTTTTTCCATTTTCTTTATTTTAAAGATCGGCAACAGAGTATATATTATACTTAGCTTTGCGCCTGTTCATTTGCGGAAATAGTCGCTTACCATTAGGCCAACATTCTGCTCATTGCCCTCCATCATATAAAAAATGGTTTGGCTCTGACGTTTTTTTTTTCATATTAAAGTCACACATGAAGTAAAATTAATCCATCCAACATTATAATAATTTCTCCTTATTATATAAATAATGGCAATGGTTGGTTCAATAATACTTAAATATAAATAAGAAATAATAAGTATTCATATCGATTTTCTGTACAGAAACTTTACTTTAGATATTAACAATAATTACTTAAAAATGTTTTAGTCATAATTAAAATACACTTCATTCGTTTACTTGATGTAAACGATTGTAATTTCTTAATTACTTGTAGTGAAGTGCATTAGAATGAATGCCTGAATCAATTAACATGATTGTTGGCTAACCTACCCAAGAAGTCACACTGTTCCTAACTTGTTGTAAAATAACCTATTTAAAATATGGACAAGAATACAGAACAACTATTTGACTCAATAAAACCTTTAAGATATGTGGAAATGTGTTTTGGAATAGTAAGATGGTCTTACGATGGAAAAAAATTCGTTGTACCTACAAGAAAAAATAATATTTACACTATATTCATGACATTTATATTAGTAACATCATTTATTATCTGTATATTCAAGTATCAGTTTTACGACTATGGTTTTGAAATAAACGCCGTAAATGCAACACCACCCGTGTTGTCGGTAATTTGGTATAGTGTGTCAATGGTTCTTTGTTTTAGCTTTCAAGATGAAAATGTGCTAGTAATGAGAAATATTTTATTAATAGATTCCTTGTTGAATGTAAATAAAAAATATTATAACGAGCGGCGGTGGAAATTAATAGTGCAACTGTGTTGTTATTTAGTCGGCTGTGTCAGCTTTTGTTGCTTTCAGTTTTTAAACGTCAAAATATGGTCTCTGTTCACCCAAATTATGGCTACACTGTTATTTATTCGATATCTTCATTTATTTTCTTTTACTATTTATATAAATATGATGAGTGAAAGACTTCGACTTATAAATAAAGAGTTAAAGAAGTGTAGTCTTAACAGTGAAATAGTCAATGGAATAAACGAAGACAGCTATCGTTTCTTAGAAAAGACGATTTGTTTGAAAAACTTAAGTGTTGCTTACGAAAAAATTGTGGATTCTTGTGAAATATTAAATTTGATATTTAATTATGTGATTTTTAAAGGCATTGTGTCAACATTTGGTCATATTTTACTAGGTATGTGGCTTTACATACGTTATTATTCTGTTTATGAATATTTAATAAGTTCAATTTTGTGGTGTTCCTTTGAAATAAGTTCGATAGTATATATGTCTTATGTATGTAATGATATTTTTAAATATAGAAATAAAACAAAAGGATTGGTAAATGATATAATAAAAAATTATAGAATGCCAGCGATAATGCGAACAAACGCTAAAACTTTAATGTTTGCTATACAAGTTGGATCCTTAGAAATTTCGGCTTACAGGATGTTTGACGTTAACATCCAACTTATACTAAAATTCATAAGTGTGTCTACAACGTATTTGATTTTTATTGTACAAGTATCACATTTTATAAACTAATTTAACATATAGGTATAGCCAAATAATATGTTTATGAATGAACTTTGTTCACGTTTTAAAACATATTTTATAAATAACTTATGTTAAAATGTTTGTAACATTTTAGTACTAAATCGTTCTCAGTATATTTCAAGTTTAATAATGTTACTCGCTAATTTAATTGTTCTAGGTACCTATACGATATAAATTTCTCGATCGCTTTTAACGAACTCTATGGGTTATGGTATGAATTTCTTTCGTAGTGTCGAAATATGTACCTTTCACTAAGTTTAGTACGTGTCACGAATCTTTACCGCTGAACGAAACCTGCGCAGAAGTCAAAAATAAGGTATCGAGGTAACGGCGCGGCGCGCGGGGCGCGTGGTCGTCGGGTGCGCAAGCGTTGATTGCTTGTCCCAGTCGTGTTGTCTTTCTCGCACCAATACGTCAATTACGAGCGCGATTCTACCGATGCTCAGCTATTCTCGTCCAGCGCTAAACATAAATGACGCGCACTATAAGCGGTCGAAATTTTTACGTATGTTTACTATTATTACAATTTTTAAGGCCATAGTCCCAGAAAAAAAGACGAACAACAAAGCGATGTAATAAGGGTCCTTTTTCCTTTTAGCTACGGAACTCTTAAATTATAGCTATGAAATATAAAAAAAATCTCGTAACGTAAAACAACGGTAGTTAACAACGTAAAAAAGAATAAAAATACATTGTATTTTCAACGAGTAAATATATGAAGCAATTAGCGTTTTTATGTATTTAAATGTTTAAATTAAGTCTACACTGATTAACACCGCTACCTATTACTAATTCTGGGATTCCCTCGCATCACCTTAGACGCATGGGAATGTACACGGCCACTCTCATTATGTACTTATTTATTAGTTTGGAAATAGATTTGATTAGGTAATGACTTTGGGATAACCAATGACCTTAAATATTTCAAATGAATTCAATAGAAGGTCGACCTTATGTTGCACTAGCTAATACGTACTAATTTATGCTATCGATATCATTTGTTTATAGATTTTTTTTAAGATCGTGTAAAAATATACACGTACATGAAACTAGTGCTCTAATTAAATTTATATTTTCAAAGTAGAATAGTCATAGGTTCTTCTTACAATCGTATCGTATCGTTATTGAATATGATATTGATTAAAAGACTAACAAAATTGTGTAATTTTTATTTACTTATATTTACTTTTTTATTTATATTTACTTACATATCTACTAAAATACATTACACATTAGAAACTGCCTTTTATTTCATTTCTCGCGATTGAATCGAGGATCTATATTAGGTTCTAAATCTTCGTCGTCGGGACTTCTGGTAAAGATACTGTCCAGTATCTCTTGGGCAATGGTAAAACGCGTAGGTTTTGTCGTCATCCTATCAATTAATGGTAGTTCACTGGTTGTCGGAGGTGTAGATAATAAGGTACATGCCGTTCGACCGCGTAGAGTAACATCTACAAATTTTATGTATTTCATTATAAAATAATTAAAGAAAGCGTTATAAACTCTCTCATCTGCACTACTGTTATAAACAGGTGGAGTTTGTGTAGATATTTGAGTATAGGTTACTTCTCTCATATTCCAAACAGATTTTGAAAATTCTCGTAAAATAGAAAACCATATTTTTGTTAGTGTCAAATAAGAATACAATATTTCGTAGCCTTAAATATTGAATAACACGGGAAGGGCTTTTGGATAAGAGAAAACCGTTAGTATAGGTCGCGTCACGAATCTTTAGCGCTGAACGAAATCTGCGCAGAAGTCAAAAATAAGGTATCGAGGGGACGGCAAGGCGCGCGGGGCGCGTGATCGTCGGGTGCGCGAGCGTTGATTGGTTCCCCAGTCGTGTTGTCTTTCTCGCAGAAATACGTCAATTACGAGCGCGATTCTACCGATGCGCAGCTATTCTCGTCCAGCGCTAAACATTCGTGACGCGACCTATAACAGAATTTAAGCAATCAAGATTTTCGAACAGCAATCAGCATATGTGTAATTCTTACCGACTCCACATTCTCTAGCGCATTCGAGACTGCCAATGTTTTTGTATGTGACACCATTAGATCCACAGACAGGATTGTATTCTGATGTTACGGGACAAAAAGTTATACACGTCTGTATTCTTGAGTTCTGAGATGGTTGAACCGGTGCGTCAGTTGGAGCTGGTGTAGTCGTTGTTTGGGGACATGGCATTTGTCGCTTTAGTTCCACGTCTGAAATATATTATTTCAAGTTGATTATATATCTTCTATTCATTACTCAGTAAGGTATTATCTTTGTCATTACAGAAATGTAAAGAAAATAATAATGTTTATGCAAGATGAGTCCATAAGATTTAAGTGTTGTTACTGATTTTTTGTGACGATACAAAATATTGTAACGTTACATAATGTTTTTACTTATGTTAAAGAACACTATGCGGTCAATGGCTATAAATATAATTATTTACTTAGACATAGCATTATAGTCTTGTATAGATCCTACAAAGTTGTTTACGTACACCTATTCATTATATCGATGATTAGTCATATTTAAATCCTTTTAGTGTTTATAACTTTATGACTTATCAATTGGAAACTATATAATGATCATATAATAATTAATTAATTAATACTATGTTGCTTATACGTATATTATTGAAAATAATCTCACCAATTCCACATTCCTTGGCGCAGTTTAGCTTTCCTATATTATTGTACGTGACGTTATCAGTTCCACAAACGGGGTTATACTCAGGAGTAGTCGGGCAAACGTTCATACAAGCCTGTAAATTGGTTTTCGTTTGTGTCTGATCGTTATTAAGATTGGACCGAGGACAAGCCGCCCAACTCTTAGGACGAACATCTGTAAATGATAAATTGATCTAAGATAACGTTGCAGGCAAATATTAAGAACTATTATACTAAATTAATTTTCGTCTCAGACATAAAAAACAAAGTATATTTTATCTCTAACCCGAAGTCTTTACTTCACTGTAGATACTGCCGCCCTAAAATTGTCTTTTTTTTTAATTTTCAATTGGAGAAACTATAACATATGTGAAATACATAGTAATACTTGAGATTTAACGAGTATGTTCGTGACAACATTCTGTTACAATCAGATGAATTCGAAAAGAAGCGACTGAGGTCAGTTACGTAAGTAAAATTTCATTTAAATGTCACCCCAAAGCCTAGATGGATAGATCGCGGTAAATATGTATATGGTGTTAAATCGTAAATATTCCTATTACCTGTCCCCGACATCAACGTATTGCTGTTATTCAAAAACGACACGCGCCGAAAGAAAACCCAAGTCATTAAGGTTAATTATCATAAGTTAATCGTGTTTTGATATTATGCGCTTACCAACACCACATCTAGCTGCACACCGTAAATTGTTCATGTTCTGGTATGTGACGCCATTGGTCCCACAAACTGGTCTGAAGGTAGAGGTATCCTGACATGAAGACGTGCATTCTTGTTTATTGTACATTGGTCTTTGTGTGGTTGTTAATGCCCAACTGTAATATGCAGATAACAATTCTTACGACTTTAAGGCATGCTAGATGTTTTTTGAACATCCGAGAACCTACTGACTAGACTGACAATATCAGATGTATCCAGTGGGTTAATTGGAAATGAAATAGTCATACGTATGTATTTTATACTTAACTTAAACATTCACAACATTATAAAATAACTCAATATAGGGCATATAAAACATCTATCTTCCTCAAGTAATTAATATGGAATTTTGATATAAAAAAAACTTACCTATAACCACGAGCGCGTAACGGTCGTCGGTGAGTGACGTTACGGGAATTTTCTTATTGATTTTGCATACTTATTAACATTCAACGAGTACTTTGTTACTTTATTTGCAATAACATTGTATATAAAAAAATTAAAGCATCTATGTCTTTAGCGGTCAAATATATCATGTCTTTAGAACAAGTTGGCTTAGAACTTACGGAGGATTATAATTATAATCATCGGGTGAATCTGGGTAGAACATTTGATCTCGATCATAATGGTTGTTGTAGTTATTATTATTGTTATAATCTGTTCTTCTCGGCGAATTGTACCAACCACCATGGAAATAGCTCCATGTCTGATGGAACGATAGAGTCAGGAAAACTAAAAAAAAACCATTAAAGTAAGTGATAACAAAAGAAAGGAGCTATAACATTTTAAATTACGGATTAATATAATTTGAAAGTATCAAATTTAGGATACAGGCTATAGGAGAAATATGAGTACCCAACTACCAACTTAATATGAATTATCTACCTACAGCCATTCAAAACAATTTACGTTTATGATTTGCATCTTATCTACTACTTTTAGTCTATAACCTGGTCTGAAGCTGGATGAACAATAGCACTGAGTTACTATCCCAAACATTACCATAACTAGTTAAACCTGTCTGTTTAAAAATAACAGAACATCTTTATAGAAAGTTCTTCTTACCTGGCTAAGTAAGTTATCGGAGTAGGAAAAGTTATTTTAAGGGTATTACCCGAACTTAAACCCTGTTCACACTTGCTATTATCGCAAAGTTGAAGGGCGTACAATGATATTATGTCCCAATGGGATTGTGGGTCTTACTTGGTACGTATTTTATAGCTTTTCTGTTTTTAAGTCGTATTTAGAAACATAGAATTATATAAATAAACATTTGCTCTGCAATTATTGCGGTTAACATGCATACCGCATTATCAGTAACACCATGTTTGGAAAGTGTTTAGGTTCGGGATCACTGATATTGGATAAAAGCGAGTCGGTTTTAACAGGTGAATCAAAATTAAACAACAGTTAAATATTAAGACAAAAAACTTTCGAATTGGAGAAAAATAAAAAAAATATTGGGAATAACAACACCCAAGATATAATAGGAAATATTGCGAGTGTTTATATAGTTTGCCCCATGTTTTAATAAAAACTTTTATAGACTGTATTCACTTTCATTAATGCTTTTACAAATAATTATCACATACCACATAGAACTCATATCAAGCATACGTTAAATTTTTATATATATATTTTTTTCAAATTGTAAAACACTGTTGTCTGTAATCAAGTATTATGACACACAATTACTTCTTAGCTAAATAAAATAAATTTTTTACCACAAACAATAACACAAAAATTAAAATGGCACCACAATGATAAACGTTTTAAACTTACACAAGAACAACTTGTACTCCATTGCTATTGCTAATATGTAAATAATTAATTTTTAAAGTCACAATTTTGAAGTGATTAGTTTATTATATTTCGAGATATCACATCACGGCCGAGCTAGTTAGCCAAATGACTCGAGGCACTACGTGTGTTGATAATATATAAAAATTACCACGCGGTTAACTTACCGGATACTAAGGTAACTGAGTCACAATAGGATATCTTAATAAATTACTAAACTTAGGACAATGTGCTACCCTTGACGGAAATCATGTTATGATAGTACATACATCATTTTGACTTTCACTGAGACAGACCTTTTGCCATTTATGTATTTAAATGTGACTACTGCTTCAATAGTCAATTAAAATTTATGCTTAACTTAATATTTTATTGTTTTGATTATTTTTTATTTATTTTTACAGGTTTATAAGAAACGTATATAATAAAATATAAAAAAGATCCTTTTCGTAAATATAAAATTTACCTTGTGTTAAAAGAAGTATCTAACTTTGTAATTACCCGTATTTTAATATAATTGTATTTAAAATAATATTTTAAAACCGGTTTGATGCGCCAGCGGAGGTATAATAAATAGTGTACATGGAATTGATTACTTAATAAATCGTGCGTAAATGTAATGTTTTATAATGGATTGAGGTGTATTGATTACAATAATAATATAAGATTCAGTATCTGAAAATTACAACTTTTATTATCATTATTGTCTTAAGGTCAATAAAACACATTCCCTCTGTTTTAGATTCTAAAATTTATTTTGTATAATGTATAAATCAGGTACCTATTGTATTGGTAACAAACGAAAATAGAATCGTCGTTCTATACAGAAATACCGCATATATTGAGTAAATACTAATGTTAGAATTTACGTTGTCTCTGATTATACCTACTTTTCATACAAAATGGGATATGATTTATGAGGTATTTTGTTGTTATCTAATATTCAAACAGGAAAATCTAAAAGGTAGGTTCAACGGACTGTAATAATATGCTGGCGGAATGAACCCTATTTCGTCATTCATGTTACAGTTTCTTTAAGGAAAAATCACGCTTTTTTAAAATAGAATTAGAGTACCTAACTGATTTGTTACTGCTAAAAGGAAAAATAGACTCATATTAAAAAATTAGGAAATTAATAAACAAAAATATCTAATCTATATGTAGAGACTTAATATCGTAATAACAGGGTATAAGTATAATATTAATAACTTAGTCTATGCCTAAATTACAACTGCCAAGATCGCCGTTCCTCTATACATGAAAAATATAGACGTTAGTCAAGGTGGAACACATTTTGATTTTCATTTTGAGCCAGAGATATAATTTTAGACGTTTAAGTTGTTGGTCGTAATATGGTGGTGCATTGTGAAAACATCCAGTTAGAGCGATCTTGAGTTGGGAATAAATTATATAAAAGGTAAATTTATTCCAGAAAGCAGCATAAATAAATACCCACAAATAAATTGACGCGTTTTATTAAGACTAGTTACTGAAAATGAATGAAAAAGTTAATGCTTCTTGGATGCCTAGATGAAGTCCTACTCTACTCTAAGTTGCTCTAGACTTAATCCGTATCTTTCTCATCGCTATATGGTTGTCTAAAATATTTCCAATTAATTATGATTTGTTGGGAAACTTTTAATTTTGTGACAAGGGCAGTAATCAAATAAGATAAATGCACATTCTTGCGGTTGACTTGTTAACAAATTTTTCCCATGATACTATCAACAAATACGAGAATTTGTATGAATAATGTATTGATCCTTTTGAGTATCCGTATAATGAGAACCGATTCGAATATAATTTATGGTTTAATATAAGACTTTGTGTATGTGCAATTTCCTTATACACACCGACATTTTAAATATAAACTACACTGTAAATCAAACTTAATATGTTTTATGGTTTTAAAAAATCAAATATTTAAGTAGTTATACCTAGAACAATTCCTTCAATATTCCAATTTTTAGACGCAATATATTAAGCGATTTTCGTGAGTTCACCGCTATTTTGTTAATGCTCTTAAATAATCGTTTATCTCGTAAATGTTCTTAAAATCGCTATATTTTATGAAAATTTGCATTAGCAAATAGTCCGAAACCTTGACTTCCTCTAATGGCACAGTGACTCAATATCTAATAAATTCGTACTCTTGTTTTATACGAATATACTTTTGAAAAATTATTTAAACATATTTCGTATAATATGTTGCTATTGGCAAAAAAATACCAATTTGGTAAAGTACGCGTCATTTATGTTTAGCGCTGGACGAGAATAGCTGCGCATCGGTAGAATCGCGCTCGTAATTGACGTATTGGTGCGAGAAAGACAACACGACTGGGACAACCAATCAACGCTCACGCACCCGACGATCACG
>DWAJ01000333.1:0-36241 GCA_018238005.1 Eurema mandarina
CAGTAAATAAAAAAAAAATACTAATTTTTAAAAGTGCCGAAAAAAGGCTTATCATACTGGTAATTTAATAAATCATCGAGCAATAAGTGAACGATCTTGTTTAAAGATCAGAGATTATTCTAGATTAACAGAAAGCTTTCTCAAGGGAAGTAACATTTGTCAGAGATTAAGAAGGACTGTTGTGGTCGAAAGAACCTACCCATGTAACTTATTTCTGTACAAGCTTAAGTAGAATATGAATAAAAAACAGATATCTCAAAATATATCTCAAAGTTCAGAACTTTATATTATAAAGTTAAAATAATTGATAATTCTTGTTATTTGTTTTTATTTAAACGAGTATGTAATAAAGAATAATGGATTCAAATAAGCATAAAAAAATGTAGGACAAGTGATTACTACGTTCTTACTAAAAGTATACGTATCATCGTTTTTAACGAATTCTAAAATTTGTGTAGTTTACAAATGTTGTAATAATAATTTAATAGCCCTACAAAGGCTAATTGACAATCTTGATTTCCTTCATCATACATTATTATGATAGGCCATCACATCCTTGTACATGTTCCGGACAGTTTGTAGATAACTAATAAATACCTTCTCGAGCGTGACGCGACCCTTGGCCTGTCCGATACAGCGCTGATAACTAATATGTATGTAAATTGTATTACATTAATGTATGATTTTATTATAATTACAGCTATAGCTCCCAGTTAGGCGAAAGTTAGGGAATATCTATGTGATTGTATTAATAGAAGCAACGATGATGCTTTTATATGTTTCAAAGTATTAGATTTTGGTGTTAAAAAAATGCCAAAAAAGTTCTAGATAAATAATATGACTAGGAAAGAAATATCATAGAATTGAATAAATAATATAACTAGAGTAAAACTTTATAATATATTAAAACTTTTTCATATTAGTATATTATGTATTGGATTTTAGAAACTTTTTAATGAACAAACAAACATAAAAATGAACCTAATTATAAACATGAAATTTGAATTAATCGCGCTCTTACTGTATAATAAATAAAAATATACAAAAATATGTATATTAGAAACAAATAAAAACTTAAGTTCGCCCGAACAGGGACTTGAACCCTGGACCCTTGGATTAAAAGTCCAATGCTCTACCGACTGAGCTATCCGGGCATATTTTGGACTTTACAAATTACAATACACGTAGTTAAGAAATAAATGATTGTTTTATATATATTTTTTTATTTATTAATTATTATTTATTACCATATAATTACAATTTTATGTCTTGCAATACACAATGTCTGCTAACACTTACAACCTCTAAAATATAAAAACAAAGCAAAACATGTACCAAGACATGCCACTTACAATAAAAATTAGTAATTACATCATATTATATGAGTATATATAGAATATGTAATAAAAAGCAAAAACTCATCATGAAAACTATTTTTCATAGTACGCTAAGTTTAGAAAAAATGTACAAAAAAAAATCCTCACAATAGATATGTGAACGTTGATTCCTATCAAAATAAATTCGATTATAATCGATGGACAAGATAGCGATGTGCCTTTGATCAACGCGATGTCAAACGCTTGTCAAAACACGTCAATTTTCTTTTTGCCCTACAATTCGACGTTATTGGATTGCGAGACATCAACGCCGTTTCAATAAAAGCATCATTACGTTTTCGTTCCCTTTTTTCTTAATAGTTATGTAGCCACTTTTATTTTATTTTACACGTTTCGCTATTCTACGCAAGTGCTGGAAATGTTGCTCGATATTTTTACTACCCACTCCTTAACCCGCTACTTACGATGTATGTGTCGAAGTGACCGGATGAATAAAAAATAATTTAAAATAATAGCTACAGCGATAGCGGACTTTATTATTTCATCGCATAACATGTGAGTCAAAATGACGTCAATGGTATTTTTTTTATTCAATTAGTTACAGACACAATAACGACTGGATAGGCATTGTAATTTGTATTATTTTAAGTGTGTTTAGTAATATGTCTTATATCACTTATTAGCTCATACCTGGTTTATTAGTAGTTTTACAAATATAACCTACAAATATTTAATAAATATGTAATTGGAAATCTTTTCAAGCTTACTTGTAAAGAAAAAAGTCATTCCCTAGACTCTTTTGAATATCTTCCCGTCCCGCTCGGAGGAGGAAGCGGCCACATCACACCTAGCGGCCGCCAGCTCCTGGCGGGCTCGGGGACGATTGCTTCGTGCGTCCTCAGCGAGTCCGCCCCCCGAAAGGGTAGGGTTTAGTCGGTATGGCCCTTCTGGCGAGTCCGACATAACCGCCTCCTTCTCCCCCGAGGAAGACGCGGTATCCATAACAGCAATTCCTCCCGTGAAAAAAAGGCTCTATTCAATAATGTTTTATCATGTGTTGTAGATTGATCACTACTTTAAAATAATAGCAATATTGTCCTACCGGATGGGTGTGGTCTCCACACAATAAAAACAAAAATCAAATAGTGGAAATAAAACTCGGCTTAATGTCTAGAACAAATTTATTAGATTATTTCTAGAAATTCTTAAATATTGAAAAGACAGACACTTTTAAATTTTTCTCAATTGTAAGACAAAAATGTTCATATTATATCGCCCAGCAGGCTTTTTGAAAAAATGTTATGGGTGTTAGTTACAGGAATACAGAAAAAGTACGTGATCTTTTGTGATATTTGTGTCGCGACAAAGGAGAGTTATTACATGGGATTAGATATTTCTTTTTCGTTCTTAAATGTATCGTGTGGTATTATACCACAGTACATTCGAAGGTTATGCGTTTTGAAGGGTATGTTGTATAGATAAATGATAGTGACAATGATGGTGACAAATGGTTTCGAAGTACCAATTACTTATTCACTCTTATCTTGACAGTGGCATATACATACTTTTATTTTAATGTCATATTTAAACGACTTTTTTTAATACTTCGGTGACTACATTTACTTTTCTTATTTTTCCTTGGAAAAAAGTATCCTCCGATATCGTTGTACAATTTGACGTTACCATTAAAGGGTTAATTTTTGTGACGCAGATTGCTTTTAATGCGGTAGAGATTCAAAAAGAAAATCTTTTTATTCAATACACCAAAAATAACTTAGTCTTTCAGTCGTCTTTAAATAAAATGTTTTGTACATTTTTTGTCTTCTTCTCTTCTATGACTTCTTAATAAGATGTATCTAACATATATAGGTTAATAGGTATATTATATTAAATAAAATGTGAGAAATATCATTAAAATTTTATACCTAGCCTTCAAATATTATCTATAATTATGTTAATTACATAATATACAAAATTACTTAAATAATTATTTAAAAAAATGATTGAATATTTATGAAGATTCGAGTCTATTTCGTTGAATATAAATTTGTAAGTTAAATCTCTAGGGTGGTTGACATATTATAAGGTATTTGACATAACAAAATATAGTAATAAGGTAATGTAATGTAAATATTTGTTTTATTGATCGTATCGATGGTTAATAAATATTTACTTCTGACCAAGAAAATGCTTATTATTGTTATATTAACTTAACGTCAAACGACACAAATATCTAATATTTATATATCGTTTATTTGTTTGAATAAAACAAATAACCGATATATTAATACGCTTATACGTGGAACTACCAGTTAAACTATACTTTTTTCTTTAGAAACGTTATTTGGCATTTAATATCACGTAACTTTGTGCGTTAAATAAAGAAAAACACAAGAATTTTAATAACAAATTTTCATAAAATTATTCATAATCTTCTTTGATTTTATAATAGACTATGAGTAATATGTAGTTGAAAGTTGTATGAATATTACTTGGTTGAAAGTTATATTTTCTGTAATAACTCGATACCTTTATATACTCTGTGGTGTGTGCTGCAGGTTCATTTCTGCCTACCCCTTCAGGGAATACACCCGTGATGTTATGTTAGCTCTCTGCGTGTAAATAATTTATTTGAAAATGTATGTTTTCATAAAGCCAGCTCACTTTCCTGTTGTAAACATTTGATCTCAAAATACTATGCTATGCAATTGTTTTTTATTGTGATAACGATTACCTATTAGAAATTAAAACATGTACAAGTGCATGGAATAAAAATCGTAGTGAGAAGTGTTGTATAAAAAAGATTAGGATACTATTGGTTGTTTTAGATAAAACAAATATAATTAACAACGTTCTTCCCAGAAACTCTTATTATTTACATTTAATTGTATAAAGAATTAGATTATAAACTTTACGAATTTATAGCATTATGAGAATAAGACGCGTCGTTGTTAAAACATTTTCATTGTTAAAACATTCTACGCAAGCACTTTTTTTTCCAAACAAATGTTTAATACTGCCTTCAAATAAAAATCTCCAACGTGTCAAAAGCAAATACTTGTTGTTTAAAGTATTCAAACGTCTCGTCGACGGCTAAATCACTGTAAAGTATTTTAGTTGAGTCCTGAATAATTTTAGGTATTTCACACTCACGCAACATAGAATAATAACACCTAGAACCGCAATATGAGCATGCAAAGTGAAGCTATTTCAAACTAGACAATTTTGTCTACTTACATAGATCATCGCCGCAGTGCATCGCATCAAAATTCGTATGTTTTTTGTACTTTTATAGGGTAAATTTCGTTTAGCAGCAACATTATCGGTTGGCTTGTGTGCGCGTCATCGAGTATATGAACGTCCTTTTTATACTTACACATATACGGTTTTGGCTTCACTTACGGCCGACTAATTATTAAGGGACTATCAGTCTATGCATTATACGTCTATGACTCGCAACATAAAGTACACTTGACTGCAGCTCATCTGTTTGACTTCTCGTTTACAACATCCACTTAATGGAATGGAAATGTGCAAAGTTCTGCACCATGTGACCTCCAGAACAAAACTACATTTAATTTATTATTTCAATCGTATAAGGCGAGAATGTGTAATGTGATTTAGGCTAAAATGCATAAATTCAATTTTGAAGTATTTGTCGATAACGTTACTAAAATTAGCTTAAAAGAAATATGTTCCTCATTAAAATGAAATGAGTATTTTAGATGATGCCTAAAACTGCCCTTTATTTTCGTCTTAGTCTGTTTAAAAATCTGAATTAAAATAGGAATGATTAATTTAAACTACTCCTATTCTATGCACCCACGTGTGGTTTTTGGTAATATATCGCAAGATTCTCATAAATTTTATATTATTGTGCCTTTTACTTACTGTGTTTATTATTCTTCTTGTTCGTATTATTTTTTCGTTCGAATTAATAGATAAATTGAACGTGACTTGGTGTATATTGACAATGGTGGCAAGATCTTGTCGTTTTGGAAGCTTTCCAAGTGAAGAAGTTTTCTAGTTCCGAAGAAACTGAAAAGTAAAAGAGTTAAACAGGTTCAGGTATTTGTGTGGGTTTAGCTAAGGCGTTTTAGTCTATTGGCGTTTGGCTATATTGTATGTTGAATGTTATGTTATGTTATGTTATATGTTGAATGAAATTTTATAGCTAGTATTCCTTCTTATCTTTCATATCTGATAAAACAATAATAATATTCAAAATTGTAAGCAGCATAGATGTTTTTCTTTAGGCTTATAATCTTTTAATTTAGTTATACCCCTTTCTCAAAGGAATCTAGTTTGCACTATTATAGAGCAGTGCCAACAGAATTTCGTATGCTAAAGATATTAATGCGGATCATGGGGATGTATATTAGGTTTAACGCTAGCGTATCTCGATAGTCGATAAGTATATTCAAATAGAGCAATCAGATATTCACTGTATATGGTCTATTTCGCTGCAAGGATTTGCGCAATGCAAATGCGATTCAATAAAGATCTTTATTTCGATAGACTGCAGATGCGACTTAAGATTCATTCCTCTCGCAGCGCTCATGAAATTAAATGACGTTTCCATAGGATCGGGTCCAGTCCGTAGAACTGATTTCAGTCTGCAAATCGGTTCTTTGTAGTGGCTATGTGTAGAGTACAGTACGGGGAACGCGACGTTCAATATTCATCAAGTAAGTTTAACCCGAGCGTTGTGCTCCGAGTCAGCGCTTAAAAAGGCCATTACTATAATGGCATCCGTGTTTGTCTATTACGAGGTCACAACTGGTACAGTTCCCGTAATTGTAATAACAATGAACTCGACCCGAGATGGCAATAGTGCGGCTGCAGCGATTTGTTGTTAACATGCTAACAAGGACTTGTTTCAAACTACTTCAGAGTACTTCAATAGGAGCCATTAGACGTCCTTATTGCTGCTGTATTAAATGATTTATGCAATAATAAAGAAAAGTTTTATAGCTAAACAAGAGTTGATATATAATTGATGAAAATATTATTACAACGCTGCGAGTTTATGTAAAGATTTCAATAAACTCCCAAACAGCCATATCATCAGGAGCAAGGCAATGAAAACTCAGCAGAGTCAAACAAAATTTACATGATAATTGGTTGTTTATTTCTTAAGAAAACTAAACTTTTGCTGTTCTTGCCGAAATAGGTTCTTAGGCGCCTACTCATGTTTACTTTGTCAACTTGTAAGTATGATTTTACTTAATTTTAAAATATTTTGGGCTTTGCAACTTGGGTTACATTTCACAGAGTACAATGAAAACTGGATTCAGTAGGTACCTATTTTTTGTTATTATTTCATATATAACTTATTTTTTAATCGATCAATAACCTTTAGATAAAACTGGCAAACTAAAACGAAAAAAAGCGATTGGAAAGGATTCGCTTGCGAAAGCAACAAAATTAAACTTTTGGCAAATTTTCATGCGAAATTTATTTCATTCCGGCATCATTCACTGCATACAGATTTTTACAGATATTCGAATATTTTTGTTAGCATTTTTGATATATACGGCTTAATTAATTTACCTTTTAAGGGTTAGTTTTTCACAGATTTTTGGTATTTTATTCTTTTTAGTAAACCTTAACGGTCAATTGACTAATTAAAATGATCTTGGAAGATGATGTACATTTAATTATGATGAAAAACCAGGTCCATGTGTAATAATCCAATCCAAGAAAAAGAAAAACATTTGTTAATTGTGGCACTGCACATGTAATTACACTCATCCAGCGACAGCACTACTTAGTACTTTTGAGAGTTCTCGATATACTTATTATGAATGACGAAAGATGTAGTTAAAACATTCAAAGTTAACCATTATTCCGTATAATACGAAATAATAGGAATAAGAATTATTTCAATTAATTTTTGTCTGTATTTTGAAACCTAGTTTTAATTAGAAAATTATACGAAATAATTATCTTGGTTTCTTTTAGTCTCGCCTTAGGCAGTAATTGTATTTCACCACAGCTTAATAACAGTCTTCACTTAATAAATAGGATCAAACAAGTAAATTGAATTTACAAATAATTATTAAATATTCATAATTGTTTGTCGAAACAGACTTACGTCGTAAGCCGTTGAGCATGAGGAAAAGCATCGAGCTTAACATCGCGTGTTGCTAAACCAGAATTATTTCGAAAATACGAACTTATTTAGAAGATTTTCCTTCTAATTGTAAAGTTTACGATTTATGTGCTAAACGGTGTTTAAATATAAGGATTCACGCTATCTGTCTCGTTCTAAGGGTAATTACCTTGCCGCCAATTACCTAAGCATAACCACGCGATTTAACAATAAGCTATGGCATTCTAGCCTAATCTACTCAAACACAACTGGCAATATAATCATTGTTATAGCTAACATAACATTACTAATGCTAAATGCGCAATCAAGGTGTGTTTAGCTGTAATTCTTCTATAAGTTTCTTTATTACATAATATTTCTTTAGCTTTTATTTGATTTGAATATTTATAAAAAAAAGCCTTTTGTTATAATATTTTATGCGTCATTTGAAAGCACTAACTTCAATTTGTTAAGAAATTATGAAACATGCATAACTGAAAGAAAAAGCGTGTTTTAAAAGTGACCAGCGATGGACGCAGTAATTTGTTACACTGTCTCGCTGTCTGCTCTGTAGCGTCAGCTGCACCTGTAACGCGAATTTCTCTTGCTTCGAACTTTTTACCAAACACTACCTTTCTTTCATTATATTATATTTACTGTTTCTCGCTGTTAAACACCTTATAAATCTTTCTCGTTTACAACTCCTTAAAACCTTTTTTTAGTAAAGAGTAGCAATGTCTCATCCCAGGCAAATTTCTGTAGAAAATTTCATAAATCGATCTGATAGTTTAAAACGAATTGAGTACAAATTTCAAGAACATCATATCTAGTATCTCCAAATTAAATAAAATAAATTTAACAGTTATTTTTATATTTGTCTATTGTGAACGAGACAATAAATTATTGAATATAAGAGTTGGTTAGATACTTGTATTTGCTTTTTTATTCTATTACTGAATCGAATATAAGTTATCGTACGACATTGTCGCAGAGGCGCCCGCAGTCCCAGGGCAATATATTGCGATGCAAACCGTTGTATTTCAATCCTTTCCTTTAAACTCATCTAACTTCTACGACTTTTGCATCAAAGTAAAGAACTATTTTATTTATTCTGATAATGCTTTTGACTGAGCAGATGTTCAAATACGTTTATATGTAATTTATTTTTTTATAAAATACTTTACTTTAAGTTTAAAAAGTTTAAGTTTAACGTTTAAAACTTCAAGTTTGTTGCTTGTTTTTTCATTTTCATGAAATATACCGCGTATTAATTCCAAAAAGTTAAAGAGCATAAAGGTAACGTATTAAATATTCACTCTATAAAAAGTTGAACCATTGAACTTCGGTAGCTTAACGTTTGTCGGGATTCGGGTCACGTGGTGATATAACGTATGGCGATCCTAAATTAAAAAGGTCTGTAACACCGCGGAAAGGAGATTAACTATGAGTCTGATCCGGATTGTTCAATATTCATTGCGCAAGAGGAAAGGACCATATGTTATCAGATATTTCATACTTGCGAGTTTTTGTAAAATAAGTCCAAAAGATAAATGGAAAGGTCGATTTTGGTCAGTATTTAAAGAAAATGAGTGGGTTTAGCTTCATGCATTCTGTTTGTTTCAGTTAGAAGCTGATTATTATGATGTTTAGTTAATCTGAATATGTATATTTTTAATTTTTATCATGTAAGGACGTATGTATATTTAAATATTTGGTCAAGTGCGTATCAGGTCACGTAAAAAATACGTTCTGAACTCATCCAAAATAAATTTCGTTACTTTGAGCTTAATTTAAATATAATCAAATCTTCAAGTTAGGCCTTTGTAGTTCCAGAACTAATTTAAATATAGAAACCGTTATAATATTCTGTTAAAGAACATACACACATATTTTTACAACAATTTTTAAGGACTACACTGACTGAGTCTACATTTTTCAGAAAATGATAAATATATCCAAGCATCATTATTCATTATTCTTATATGCATGCATCTTTCTAGCTTTAAACGATATAATTTAATTTAATAAACAGACCAAGAACGGACAAATTAACAAGACTAAACTATAAGAATTCCGAGACGTGAACTTCGAAGCTTTGAAAAGAACTTCTTACTCGATTAATAACCATAGTTATTACATTTTTACAAGCATAGGTTAGCTCGCCTCTATTTTCCGTTTATCAATACGGAACAAGCAAACAGAGGAGACAATAACAGCTCGTATACCTACTTATCGTTCACTGCCATTGCCTGATATCACTAGAGCCCACTAAGCGACTTTACATTTTACCATCTAAAGCACATTCATATTGAAATTCATCGTCCCTTTATAATTAATTTTATGCTCTCAGATTTAATTCTGTATCGGTGGCAGTTGAGTGATGAGTTATTTGTTATGAACAAATTAATTTATGTACATGAGTAAATTTGGTAATTGGTTATTAGATTCAAAAACTTTTTTACGCTTTAATTATTCATACTTACAAATTGTTCTTGGATAATGTTTTAATTATATCATTATCGTATGTACATTTTACTTAAATCCAATGAAACTGTATATTCAAATACGTAAAATAAAGAAGAAATAACACTCAACATTCAAATTCAGATGAAAGGTTTTTAAGTGAGATACAATTGTATCAATGTTTCGTCGTCCGCTAAAGCTATTTGTCTTGTCTCAACTTGTCCAACTTTATTTCTTTGAATATATTATTTAGGTTGGCTCTTGGCTACAGTATATCAAAGTCGATGTAAATAATGTACCTGGAACGGTCGCTATTCATTAGAAAAGGCCAATGTGATCGTATTTCACACCAAGAGAAAGAAGTTTCCTATGCTTCAAAGAAAATATAGTTCAGTTTGTTTATAAATACTTTTAAAGTTTATGCAATACATGCTTTTAAATAAAATTTTCAAGATAAGGGGATCGAATTACGAGACACTACTAACTACTACTGATTTTTGGAAGTTTTTCCAAGATTTCTTACGTACAGATGAGCACATTATACGAATACCATTACGTTCTAAGCCACACTAGAGTAAGGACTTATTGTTGATGTAATAGGTGAGAAAGTGATTTAAAAAGACAAATAATTAATTATTACAATTTCATAGCACTTTTTTGCATAAATTCAAGTTATTTCTTTGAGAAATTTTTACAAAAGTATGCAATAGTTGTTTTAAAATACGTTCCATCGTTGAAAAAGAAAGCGTGGGTCCAAGCAGACTACACAAACCACACTCGCTCAGCTCCACGTAATTAATGTTTGCTCCAATTATGGGATGCGAAAATATTAAAATTATTCACATTCCGCCCCTTTTTAGCATGATGGAATATGAAAATGATTTCTAGCTTTAATAAATGTCTCCTATTTTTGTTTAAATATATTGCCTAACTGTTTCATTTTGTATTTATTATTTAACTTTAGAATCGGATTTCGAGTATCATTCCAAAATGACAAATTAATCCTGAATCCTGTAATTATGAAATATAATTTGTTTTTACAATATTGGGAAGTTTATAGGAAGTTTCAATCTCTGGCAGACAGTTGGTGTGCGGTTCGTTTTATCGAAACATTGCATCCCGCTTAGCTTAATGGAGTTTATAGAGAGGTTTCGCTTTAAACTCCAAGAGAGCACTTAGGAAATTTTCTTGACTTACGTAAACGTCTAGAAATTTCTATTCTCAATTTTAAAGAATTTCTCAATTTAAGAAACGATATCACCACGGCACGAAGGGCAATCATTTATGAATGAAGTTAAAAATATGTATTGAAAATAAAATAAATAAACTTTATGTTGAGTATTTTGCCAAATATGATTAATAAATAATATAATAACTTTAACTAACAAAACTTAGCCAAATACATTTTATATTTGAAATATTTGATTAAATACGATTTTGTAGTTTATACAAGTTGTAAGTTGAAGTGTCATTTGGGGTGGACATTGTCGACTCAAAAAATTGTTGGTCGCTGGAGCATCCTGTCAAGCCTGTATCCAGCAGTGGATATAAGATAATGAGTTGATTTATTAATTTAAATCCGAAGTACCTAACGGGTGTATGGTTTATAAAAGTTACAGTGTGCAGTTGTTTTTTGTCTTAAATATTGATATTATACATCTTATTTGATTTATTAATAAATTAAAAAATGACTATCGAAAGTCAGTGAAATATTATATCATGTCTAAATAGAACGAACCTACTATTTAACACTAACAGTTTTAAATCATAATGTTGTATTGTTAAACATTTAAAAAGAAACTGTATGAATTACGTATATAAATACCTATTTTATATAAATACCTAAAAACCAAATATTTGTATAAAATGGACAACAATGAATTTTATAAAACATCAAACTCTGTTTCTATCGTTAAAACAACACAGAGTATAAACCAGAATAAAAATAGTTGATCAAGCTGTGTATCTAAAACATTCGTTATCCATTTGAAAACGTTAAAAAGACTGCAGAAATAATTATAGTGAACGAACAAACTGTTTCGCTTTATCGAGAACGGAGTGCTTCCGTGATTTTCAGCAAATACTAGACGTGCGAGCGGCACAGTTAAGAAACACAGCATAAGGATTTTTTCAAATGGTCGCTTAGCAACTCGGTGCATTTGCAACATGCGATAAACGACGCTATTTCATTGCACAATTTCAACTTCGTTGTGCTTACAGCGATGGGCATTGGGTTGATGTCGATTTTTAAGCTTTTAAAGATTAAAGATATAACAAAGACGATTTGGAAATAATAATCTACAATATTATATTCTTCTGCCTCTGGTATTTAGGCTACGTGATATTATTGATCATAGAAGGTATATAAAAAACGTATACATTTTAACTGTGTATAAATTGATTTAACTAGTACATTCAAATTATATTACGTCTTGCAATCACTCAGTCTTGCCGGTAAAGTGTTTGCGACGAAGTCCTTTAATAATTCGGTATTCCTCATTAGTGCAGTCTTGAGCTCATGTAAAAGTTTCATAACTTAATTTTTCAAGCCCACAAAGTCTTTCGGTCACCGTTCAAGAGTGCGAAGCAACCCGTGCCAACTTTTGCCTTTAAGTCTTCAACGTAAAATGTGAACTTTCATACTTAATTTTGTTATCTTAAAGTAAGTGAGAAGTTGAGTGTATTTCATAAACTTTTATGACGCGAATTAATTAAGCAGCCTTTACCAGAAGTACATAGCTATAGGATATTCGCCGGGAATTTTATATAGAATCTAGGCTAAAGAGTAACTCGCCTTTTTATTACACTGCTCTTGAATGTTTCCTACTTAAGACCAAAGCGTAGCCGTTATGCTTATAAATAGGCGCAGCCATTATTAAGGCCAGCCTAAGAGGCAGGTTTTATGTTTAATGCACCTCTTCTCTATAGATATCTACGTAACCGTATTTTATCGATATAATATTTCTTATGGTTTGTTTTCATTTTTTAAGTATGAGATTCGTTGTATATAAATTAAGTACTCACCTTAATTATATGTTAATGGGAGCTTACAGGTCTAATCTAAGTTATTCAAATTGTCTTTGCCAAGTTCGTACAGTCTAGTAACACTATCAAAGCACTTAGAGAGATTTCCATTAAATTAATAGGAAGTCAAACTTCGAATAGGTTGTCTTTCTATTACGGGCTGTCCCTATGTGTTCGACTGGTAAACATTTGCCGAACGTGATCAAACTCAAAGGGCGGGATTTAAGTATGTTACCTACTAAATTTTAACCTAGAACACTTGGTATACCATTATTCGTTTATTTATACATGGTTGGAATTCGCCAGCGTTGGGTTAGACCCTTACATAATTTATTCATCTTTTATTCGTTTACAATTAGTAATGCATGTCGTGAAACAATGTATGCCAACACTCTTTTATTTTCACTTAACCAGGGGGGTTAATAAAACGCACTGAATTACCGTACGAAAACAGTAACATGTTGAAAAAGGGAATTAAATCGGTTTTCATCGTTATTCTAACTTGAAGTACCTACTAGGTTCACGACTATCTCTTGAATCTTGAATAGAAGATGAAGCGAAAACAAATGGCATCCTGAATTTTGAGTAGGTGCTTGATGAACTCACGGCGAAACAACGGGAAATAAAGAGAATATCAAGAGGTAACTATCCTGTTGGAATAGTGTATTTCAGAACGACGATTGCGCTTAAGAATTCCTTTCACAAATATTGCTTTGATAACTTTACAAAATCACAAGATATTTAAATATAATGTCAGTCAATTTATTTTATAAGATATCTATTGATGTTTTTATCACTTACTTTGATACTCGAATAGTAAACTATCCGATTTACTTAATAATATATTCTGGTCAAAAAATGACAATCAGGTCCATAAATATATATCGATAAGATATTAGATAGGGCAATAAAATAGTTTTCTGATAACAATTTCTTATACGATATTAAATTGTTACCATAAAATTAAACTAGTTACATTTTTCCAGCAAATTCTGCACAAATAAAATTTTTGTTGCTAATGAGGTTCTTGAACTTATTATAAATTTTAAAAAGAGATTAAAGTAAAATTAAGGTCAATAACGTCATTGACGGATAATAAACACCCCTTCTCCCTCGTATAAAGGGCATTTTGAAATGAGATCGCCACATTATGCAATTTTGCATTTCAAAATTTGATAGCGAGAAAGCTAGACTAGGCGATGCTTTGCGTTCATTAGGACCACTCTATGCTAACCCATCATTCATATTACGAGTAATGTACATGCGAATTTCATATTCCAAACATTATGCCAACATTCACTGTAGCAAAACGAGTATCGTTAATTATTTTTTAGTATATACATTAGCATTATGAATATACATACATGAGTAGAAACTGTTTTTACTTCCAAAAGGGGTCAAGAATTTAATCATTCTGTAGGAAAAATAATCTAATTACGCGGAGGTTTGAGTGGCTTCACTGCACAAATTTTATTTGGGTCTAACCTTTTCTCCTTTATGTCCGTATTAAAATTAGAGGCTTTTCTTTTTTCTGCAACGTCAATTATATACACTTCTTTCTACATTTTTTTATGTTTAAATATTGTAGTATTTGAGAAAATATAGTTATTTCAGGAAATAACTAATGAGTTAAATCCGGCTATAATATTATTAAAAACATGGAAGAGGTATGTTATTCACATACCAAAAGAAGATAGAAAGAATACATTTAAATTTTCCTTTAAGTTTTATTTGTTACCAGATCCATTCATACTATGAGACAGTTCACCCAGTAAGCGTTGTCTTATTATTTTTCAATGTAAGGCTAGCGCAGCTCTAAACATTAATAAAATAATGATACATAATAGACAACAAAACAAACTATACCTATATTACAGCCTTACCTTGCCCTCAAGTTTGTTTAAAATACATTCGCCCGCATAATTTATACAAGAGCTTAGTTCAAAAGATTATGTGCTACAAGTAGGTGTATCATTTATACAGAAGGCGGTGGTAGGAGCGGTCGCGTAGACTCCGGTGAGCTCTAACATTAATACAGCCGCCGCGCCGCCGGCAACACATTAGTTCGGCTCAACACACTACATAAACACTGATATACATACATTTATTTTGTCTGTCTATCTTTATAGTATACTAAGCAGGGATTTGTTTAATATTTAATCTTTTTTATTATTTAAAAATTGTTAGATTTTTAAGTCGTAACTATGTTTTTAATAGGCTTAGAAGTAATTTTAATAGTTTATAGTGAGTGTGTTTTCAATATATTTTTAAGTAAATCAAACTGAATAAGTTCGATTTATATTAATTTTATGAGAAAGTTTGTCCTTTAGGCTTGGATATTTATTTCGTCAAAAGATGTATAATTGTTATCAATAAGAAAGTTGTATCAAAGCAACTGGTCGTAACGATCCGATAAATGGTTCGATTACATTACAGCTCCGAGTTAATTGCTTCTACCTTCAAAAGTTTCCATTAGACGTTCATTATATAATAAGACGTTACATTCAATCAGTACGAGCGACTCACAAGAACTCCTAATTAATGGACATTAAGAATTCAGCTTAGATTTACCTCGCCTTACGAATAAAAATGCGATCGATTCCCTTCAGAATACTAATATCCAAATGATTTTGCTTTCATTAATATTCCACAAGACGAACATCGGATCTCGCTTCGCAAGACATCGACTAGAATCATATTGAGGAGCCTCAGAAGAGCTTATGTTACTTTAAAAGAATTGTATTTTTAGTGCTTCGTAGTGAAGAAACGAAGCGATAGCTCAAGGCATTATAAAGCAATTTAGAAATGTGGACTTGTTCCGTGGGAAATGGTTATTTAAAAGAAAATATGGCGCTCGTGTAATGTACGGTTACTTCAAAATACATATTTCAGTTTACAGTTTGTGTGTGAGTGTGTTTTCTTTTATTCATTCTGAAATATTTATGATTAAGTTTATTTTAATAAACATGAAGTTTCTTTTACTTTATATTATATATTGTCTATTTGCGATATTGACGTTAAATATAATTTAATAAATTATTGCGGGTAGATTTAAAAACAAATCAATCAGTTTGCATGTTTCGCTCAGATTTTGCAGTCTTGTTCAAAAATTAATTCTCTGTCCTATCCTTATGGCTCAATGTACTTATGAAGGCTTAATGTATTTAACTGGTAGAAAAAAATAAGCTACCTTCTTACATCAAAATGTGTTTATGTTATTATGTATTTTTATTCACCATTCTGCGCGCACTGCTTTTGCGTGTGCCAGTTACTATTTCTAAACATCAACAACACACTACACATCCCTTACTGTAGTATCCTATAAATAAACTGTTAGTGAAACATCTTCAAAAATTATAAAACTCTGCAAATAAGAATTCTATCAAGCGCGATTTAATTTTTATAAAGAAGACTATTAAGAAACGCTTTCGTTTTTCTCAACAATTAAGCTATCTGCAAGTCTTAAAGCTAGATGAAAGCCTTGCTCTCTTTATAACCTTGGCTAAAGGAATTCAATTAGTTTGTACATAGTGTAAGGAGATTAAAAAGACTAAGTCGGCATCTTAGAGATAAGACGTGGGTAAGTATTTAATTATCTTTTCTTTCCCGCTACCTCAGATAAAGACATTTATTTCCCATCAATTTACGATAGCCATATAGATATAACACAGTTTATATACTGCCTTAATAGAACTCGATTACAGATGTTTAATATCTTTAAATACAGAGGAATTTGGAAAGACCGGAGTTATGTCAGATATGCAATCTTTACATCTCGACACAATAAATCGTTTGTAAATGTCGTTCCAGATTTGCTGTATCCCAGGGGTATTGAAATAAGCGAACGTGCTCGATTATTCAGGTACATCCATGTAATTAAGATTAATTTTGTTTTACAATTCATCTAAGATCTAAGACCAGATCCAGTTTTAATTCTCGCTTACTGTAAAACGCGTTGTTGTTTGATTGAAATGTAATTCCGACTGATAGTCCTAGACATTGTTTTTTTAAGTAATAGGCCATATAATAATTAAGTATTTAAATGAGTAAAAATCAATTAGAAAAATAGACTGTAGGCAACGTCCAACCGGTCTAATAAGGAAAGGTCTCGCATAATTTTTGCAAATAAGTTGATACTAGAATGTACGCGTATGGTCATAGTTCAAACACAGCACTTTTTATCGCGAATATTCATAGTCAAATTCAAATATACCTATTCAAATAGGCTATACCTTTGTTTTACTATAGTTTTAAAATACAAATATGTACCTACCATCAGTTTGGCGGCAGTTACTACAGTCAAAAATCGGGAGTTGCTTTTTAAAATATATTCATACAGATAATAATGTCAGCTTCTGAATACTTGCGATTTCAGTAGAAGCCAATTATATCTAATACGTCGTCACTACTAACTTTCAATAAAGTAGATAAGAACAATATTTATTCTGGAATATCGATACGAATTAAACAAAAGTATGTAACGTACTTTTTTAATATTCGTCTGATATACTCAAAATGTCTCTACTTAAGCCCTAAGCAATAAACAATATTTCCAGGTGTCGAATTTAGTGATAATTTTGATGCTTTCATCGTAGCTCAATGTACACCTATGTGCTCTGTAGACCTTTGTAGTGTATGACGAGTGTAAACAAGCGAACGTGTCACCTGACGGTAAACAGTGCAAAATTGTGCCCACAAAATCGACACCAGCCAACGATACTCACACGTGTTAGAAAATAAGGACATACCTATAGATCAGTGTTTCTCAAACTGTGGATACCCCAAGCGAGTCGCATAGGTTTTCGCAAGAAGCAAAAAAATCAAAAAAATTTACTATTAATGAATCTTTTTATTAGCAGTATAGTAAATCTGTATTATTATAGCGTACTTGTATATAATATATTGTATATTATACCAATTTTATTATTTGTTTGTGCATAGGCGGTCGACAGAACTTTTAGCCTCGCTTGCGAAAGCAAATACTGTAGTATATATAGTTTGAAAAACACTGCTATATAAATAATAGAAATAATTTACTAATTTGTAAGAATTCTCTTATAGGATTTTATAAAACCCCTACATAGTAAGTTTTTAATACAAGCATAAATTTATATTTTTCAGAACTTCACAAGCACCTTTTGCGTTATGTGATGTGATGTGTTGGATAAACAGAACCTTCTTGTGTTACCGCGTCGAGAATCAGCACAAACATCTTGGCAGACTCTTTTACAACACCCTCTCTCCCACATATCGACAAGGTAATGAAAACTTAAGGACTGTATAGTTTTTGGTTTAACTACCTGTATTCATTAAGAATAAATGACCCTAATTCTATTAAAAAACCCTTTTAAGTACAAACTGTCTTTCTAAATGTTATCAAAGATTACGATACGTTTATATACCCCTAAAAATGTAGCAGCAATTTAATAACTTTTTAAAAAGACACATAAAAACTACATTCTGATTATTGATCTTTCAAACGGAGCTGTAACTTAATTAAATTTCCAATTATTGAATATTGTTCAAGCGTCAACGTTTAACGACACAAAGTATAAAAGAAATAACTCACCTGGTATTTATTGAAATATTATAAAAAGGACTTTAAAACTGTAATTAAGTTTTCCAAACTCGTGCAATCCTTTTCAATACATTATTAAAAAGTGAAGTCTTACTTCAGTAATCAATTATGGACATCGGTCAAATAGACAACTTCTACAGACTTAGCGTTTTTAGTAGGTGGTTAATAGCAATTCAAGCATTAAAGTCAAATTGAAGTAAAATATAAGTTGAAGAACGAACAATAAAATTTTATTCATATTTGTGTTCAGGAAATATGGGAATCCTTAATGGAAATTCCAGATTCAATTATCACCGATCAAAACTTTCTTCTTAACCGCAATATTGTAATCATTGGATTGTGAAAATCAAAATTTTCTTTTAACATAGTTTAATCTTCTTTGCTGTGTTCGAGAATGAACTTTATTTCGGCGTCGGTGAGATTCTTTTTCTCGAAAGGAAAATGTGGATGTGGATACCACTTAGCCAGTGTCCTGAGTCTGTAATTATTGTTAAAACTCGACAGCTCTCCAAGTTCCTCAGAAGTGAGTGAAAAATCCATTATGTCGAGGTTTTGCTTGATACGATCTTTGTTCGTCGACCGTGGAATAGCAACCAGCTTACGATCCAACTGTAAAAGTACATAATTTAGAGATTATCCGGCACCGAAATGATTTTCTAGACTGGCATGACTAAGGTTATTTGTGGTATTATCTCTGAAATCTATAAAAAGATTGAGATTTTGTAGAAAAAGCTTTATTGATGTAGATTCAGGTAAACTTCTTATCGTATTTAATGCACAATATTTAGGTTCATTCATGAGTTTTTTACTGTATTTTATATTATAATCTGACACTGAGCTCAACTTATTTTTTGGCAAAATACCAAAAAGAAAATTAATTAAAAGTAACATCAATCAGAAACTGTAACATGACTGAATTTTGTACTGGCAACGATTTAAGGCGATTTTAATTCCCCACTTTTCAGAAAATTCTTATTTATTTTCCTTCATGCTAGCTATGAATGCGTGGTACGTACTTCAATTTAAAACGAGGTTGAGACGAGATTTGAAATAAGAAAGAGCGACATTATTATATTCTCATCTAATAATAGCATTTGAAAAGGTTATGCTAAATTGAATACCTTGATATATTATGTATATGGTTTAAATATATTACTTTAAGCCCATTCATTTTAATACTAAATATGTTTATTCAAGATATACTTATATAAGAAAATATTACCAAATATCGAAGAAGTATTTGTGGAACAGTTTTATTATATTTTTCAGCCAGCTGCGTTAATTTTGGATGATCAGCGCGAGGCGGTGGGGCATCTTTTTTACGGCCCAGTATTGCTCCAAACGGACTGTAAGCCATTACAGTTACTCCATGTCTGTAGCACCAATCGATCAGATCTTCCTCTGTTATTGTTGGGTTGACCTGTAATTCACAAGCATTATTGACGTTGGTCAAGCGAGTTAGTCCCCATTCACCGCGCCAACGTCAGCAGTTGCTTTCCCACAATAGACAAATATTTGATTGAAAATCGGCGTTTTATTATTTTTTCTTTTTTTCGAACTATGGATGTTGGTATGACAATTGTTTATTTTAGTTAGTTAGATGTTTTGCTGTACCTGTTTTTTATGAAAAAAAAACCATTATCCACAATAACGGGTATCGATATCGTTGTAAGATCAGTTTGACTTTAATAGTTATAATATAATGATAATATTATATTATATACTTGAATATATAAAAAATAATAATTTTATATACAAGATAAATAAACTACACTAGGTCCACCATGTTTAATTATAATTTAAATTAAATAACAAAACTGGTCTTAATTTTGTAGGGGTGCCGTGCGACTAGATGTATCATCATAAAATGTATGAAAGTTGTGAATCTATATCTATACATATAATAAAAACGTAACGAGTCCCTGTCTATACATGGAAGATACATGAGAAAAAATATTACAGGAGACCTTTATTAACGCAATAGAACCCAAAACAATGATTTTTGGAATTTTTGTCTGTTTGTCTGTATGTTTGTGCACGCTAATCTCAGAAACGGCTTATCTTATCTAAATTTTAATATTAAAGGTTTTCAATGATTTATTGTGGTAAGCTTAACATTTATTCTTTAATTCATGTCAATCGGTTGATAAATAAAAAAGTTATGGTAATTTAAAGAATCACGTTGAGCTTGCTGAACGTTTGTTGGCGCGGGTTAGGAATTTTCAAAAATGCTGCCCAAAGTCACTTTTTTACGCGGGCGAAGTCGCTGGCACAGCTAGTAATAAATAAATGCAGTTCCCCTAAGATGGAACAAGAAACAACAAAGGGTATATACAACATAATACTATGCTAACAATGAGAAGAGCTTTTTATATTCATACTTACAAACCGCTCTTAGCAGTTTACTAATTTATAATTACTAATTCAACTTTATTAGTGTTAATGGTCTTTCAAAGTTTGATAAATTTAAGACTAAGAAGTGAGCTAATTTTCAAAATCAAATTCCAAAATACTAAGAACATAAACTAGTAGGTCAACATTATTAAGTAAAGAAAGCAAAGCTTTAATAAGCTTGTTATTTATTCACCAATGGGAGCTAAATGCAAATTAATAGAAGAGGTGTCGTAAACGGATTAAATTTATCAAAACTGAGTTCAAGACGGCCTAAGTACTATAGCCATTAAAATTTTCGTGAAGGATTTAAGTAAAATAAACTACCTTGAAATTTCGTTCATAACTTGCTCTGATACTTACGAATAATAATAAATGTACATATTTATAAGGCAAATATTGAACAGAATTAATAAGATTGCTAAATATTTTCTCAATAATTGCGTGTTTCATACTAGAATGATAGGAAAAAGATGTTTATAAACGTAAATATTTTTTTCCTGTAACATATAATAATGATTATGTAGTGAATATTTTAAGAATTAGGCTAAAATTACCTCGATTTGTAAAACTGCTGGTTTTATCCTGCAGTTATTCCATAGACGTTCCATTTGTGTGATATTAAAGTTGGACACTCCTATAGACTTAGTCAGATTACCTTCTTTAGCATCTTCTAGGCCTTTCCACGTCTCTAAATAGTCGGTCAAACTAATGCTCCCGTCTTTCTGCGGTCAAATAAAATCTCGTTTAATAATCAAGAAATGTTATCGGAAACATTTTTTAATATATTATATTCCTACAACATAACAAGGTAATTCAAGGATTTTTTGATATAAATAATTCATTGTCTTTGCTGATTTTCCTCAACATTGAATAATTTACTAGTATTTTGTAAAATGTAAATTTTATAAGACCATCTTTGTTTTGAAAAATTCATACTCTTGTCTTTGTACGCTGGCAACTGCGAGCTGCAAGATAAAATTTACTAGAACAATTTAAGAAGTTTATACAGTAGGTACAATTTCAATTTTGCGGAGTGCCATATGTAGTCTAGTTGAAAACTCTTGTAGTGGGTGTGAAAAATATATAACCTTATGCTTCATAAATTTAACATATTATACAATGTTTATGGCAAAATTTTGTTATAATTGTCTAGTATATTTTTCATTAAATTTCGCAGATATAAGCTGTGAATTCTTTGAAAAATATTGAAAGTAAACACTTTAAATATTATTCTAAAAATAAACAACAGGAAGATATTACACGAATCCTCTTTTTATAACAGATTTTTGCGAAAAATGTTTTATTCTGTTCGTTCATTTTTAATTATTTCAATATTCTCAAAGATGGTTTTCCCGTCTTTAAATTATCCAAACAAATTAGAGTGAATAATTAAGATATATAGGTATAATTTTATTTACCTTCAAAGCCATAGGATAGTGCATTAAATAAAGATCCACGTAGTCCATTTTTAGCTCATCCAAAGAGTTTTTCAATGCCGGAAAAACTTCTTCCCTTTCATGAGCATCATTCCATAACTATTTAAAAATATTATATGAAAACAAAATATAAATTATGCTATTTCGTTTTTAAAATACTAGGTACTATTAAATATCTGTAATTTAACTACCATTCAAAGAAGTCCAAAAATATTCTTATGCAGGACCAACCACAAGACTTTAAAATCCATTGCGTATTTTATTCCTTAAGGAGAGAATGACCTTTGTAACTTACTTTAGTAGTTATATAAACATCGCGTCTGTCGGCGGCATTGTTCCTGGCATAGTTGCGAACGCCGAGACCCACCTCGCTCTCGACCCGGTACAACGCCGCGGTGTCTACGTGCCTGTAGCCGGCTTCCAGAGCCCATTGCACAGCCTGTGCTAAAGAGTGGTTCACAGACAACACGCGGGTCCCCTATTTATTAGTATCTTTTTATTAAAATTGTATTGATTCGTATGATAATGATAGGTCTTTAATGTATTTCGATTTGCAAATTGCGATACATTGAATATCGGGATATCAATATGTTTATCTATACGTTTTATGTATAGCTCTATCATATACCAAGATCGTGGAATTTAAATTCTATATGAAGTACTCTCTTAAACAGTGGCATTTTACTGGCGTCAATAATATCAATAATTAATTAAACACTATTACTTATAAGTTATCAGTATCTATGTAGCTTAATGTGTATCGGTCAATTTTTAAAGCAATATTAACGAATTTTCTCAAGGGAAAATTGTTCCTTTTTATTAAAATTTTAATAGGCAATATCTTAAAATAAATTAATACAGGCATCCCACGGCTTCTGTGTTTGCAGCGATTTCCAATTTATTTGTGACCTCGAACTGAGGATTAAAATGGTGCGAACAAAGCAATTATGTTAAATTATTTGATATTATTTTCCAATCGAAACATTTTTCCTTTAATGGAATCTTTTATGAAGGTGTTTGACTAAACGTAACCTAAATACTTATTTAGGAAGCAATTATGTTAAGCTGGGATATAAAATAATAACCAGCTTGAAAGGCGGTTTAGGATTATCATTACGAACATGTACTCTTAGTACTTCTTACTAATATATAAATGCGAGAGTATCTCTGTCTGTCTATCTGCCTCGCTTTCGCGCCAAAACTAGATACTGAACAGATTGTGATGAAATTTGGTACACAGATAGTCTAGAGCTTGAGAAAGGACATAGACTATTTTTATGGGAAAATAAATGGATAAAACGAGGGGGGGATAATGAGAGTCAAAGTTTCTATAAAAGTCGAGAGAGAGTCGCGTGCAACAGCTAGTATGTATATAAAAACAGTACCTACATCAGCTAAATGTCCTAAGCTCGTACCTAGAGCTACTACGGGTATTTTATTTCCATCGTTCAAAGTATACGTAGGGGTCGACCCTGCATGTACCTGCAAGTTTATTAATTAATTATTAAGTCTGTTACCAAGTTGCCAACTCACAATATGAAACGGTTAATATGTTCTCATGATATTAGACAAGCGGTCAGGCCCAGCATCCCACGAGTGGAGTTCTTCGTGTAATTCATTGTCTCATGGGAATTAAGAAATAAAAGTAGTATGATTGGCGATTGTCTTATTATATTTCTATATAAAATATTCTCCCAGTACAAGTCTGATTCAAACTTGGGACGATAATAGAAGCAAACAGATGAACACACAGACTGACTAATAATTTTTTAACGCCCTAAATTAATATTAGTTAAAGAAATGGAAATAATATATGAATAAAAAATCTTAGGTCCTAAAGTAATATGAGGTCGAAAAGATAAATTAAGTTCAACATAGAACAAATGAGAAGCTGGCGTAATTTATATGTTATATATCTACCCATTGAAAATTATTTATTTAAGTTAAAAAAACAATTCTTAATATGTATAATACGATTTTCGATTTGCAAAAAGCCTATCTGTGTTAAGGTTAATCCCGCACTGCATAGAACATAAAAACATGGAAAGCGTATAGATTCGCTAAATTCTAAAACAACTTAACTTGTGAATCAACTAGCCGTAAAAACAATAAACGACGCAGTAATTACACGTACGCCCCACAAAAACATTCGGTAGACTGGCTATTTATTGCAAACAAAACTAAATGTGATTTATTCTCACCGAGGCAAGTTTCTGAAAAACAAGCAATAAGTAAACTTTCCAGTACACGTCCATTGCCTTTGTTATTTTTCAACTTACTATTTATAACCGCTTGTAAAATCACATATTTCATAAGATATTTCATATTGTGTATTACATCTGTTTCGGGATTAAGTATCATCACTGTTATCTCGAGCCGATAATTGACACATTCGTGCATGTTAATTTAATAATATCCAAATTAAATGAAACATGCCAGATTATATTTATTGAAATGATAATTACTTGTTTTTAATAAATTAACAGACAGTTCGTAAAGGAAAATGGTCCCTAGTAAATATAAAATCAAATGTCGCGTCAACAGAGCTATTCAAAGAAAATACTTGATCGCTTTTATCTTTGAGCGTTTACTGAATGAATAATGTCCAGATAAAGTTAAACAGATCAGGAGTCACATTAACCAAAGCTCGAATAAATTAGATGAAATATAAAGACGGATGGAAACACAAGGTGTAAGAACCACTTACATTAAGCTACAGCATTCTACTTGACAGTGATTAAAAACACAAAGTTTTCTCTCGAATGATTAACGCTATATTCAGTTGGAAAGAAGCGAGTTAAAGCCACTTTGCTTTGCTATGGAATATTTATTATCTGAATGCTTGTAAGAAAAACCGTTTAGCATTGTAATGAAAAGACGTACTGTTCACCAAGATGTTTTTCCTTCTTTCGCGAAATTCGCCGGAAAGTCTTTCAAATATGGAGATGATAAAAATCTTATTTGTATCTTGAAGCCCATCAGGGAATATATTTCTTTGGATTTTATTGTGAGTTTATATGATTTCTCGTTCTGTTTTAAACATATTAGTAATGCAGGAATAATATATATATACAATGATTAAAATAAAAGTAGTGGGTATTAATAGGTAGTTAGCTTTATTTCAATGACATTAAATAAAACATACCCATATCAGCAATTGTAATAAAAACGATATTTTAACTACGCATATAATTAAAAATTAAATAAGCCACGTCTATTATATTTGTACGTATTCTGTTCTGAAATATAATGGAAATATATCTTGTGCGATCTTATCTTCACTCGCTTCCACCCTCCTCATAACACATTTTCCTATATCGTATATCTACATAAATGATAAAAGTAATGACATATTATATTCCAATAATATGTATCTTCCAAAATCAGCCTTCTATATTTTTAAAACCGTGCAGCCTATTGGAATTCCTTTGCGTGTATAATGTATTAGGAATATGTTTTCTTTCCACTCTTTATGTTTTCCTTTCACTAAGGATCATAAAATATGGCGTTTGCCTTTTACAAATGTTTATTCATCTCGTTTAATGTATTAAATACAAAAAGCAAGCGTTGTATAAATGTGAATAATACTCTTTCAACATTAAAATATACCTTATTAATCTTTACAACCTTCATAAAATATGTCCCACATTTTGCCGTTCAAGTTATAAATGTCCAATAAAGAGACAAAGTTATCAAAGTTGAAATCTTCAAATGAAATCCAATTCTATACTGCAGCACAGCTAACATTTTGCGGAGATTCCGAGCAGAATTTCAGTTATATTTTTGTCAAAATCGATAGCCGCAAGGCATAAATGTATCGGATTGGTCTAATCACGGAACTAGATGCTTCTATGTACAGATATTACCACTTAGCGTCGGCGTTGTATATCGCAGTATGTGAATAATAAATTATTACACATGGACCCTTTCCGTGGTTAAGCTCCGAGGTATTGGACGTTAATGTATCGGTTCGCAGAGGAAATTGGTCTGCTTTACATAGCTAAACTACATCCCAGGCCGCCCTACCCTCGCGCAATTCGTTTAACCGAATACAAAAGTTAAAATCTATTGCTCTCCGGGGGTCACACTAAATCGTGTTCATTCAATAGTTTCTTTTATGTGCACATCTTAACTTTTGTTATTAGTTCTTGAGAAAATATTTTCTATCCCGTGGGCTACTATGTTACACGTATACGTCATTCGGAACATTAAGGTCTTCTTTTGAATTTATCTCTATCAATTTGTTTTATAATTTGTTTAGAAAGTTAATTAAACTATCTACTAATATAAAACTGTACAATAATATCATTGAACTTCTATGTACGAGTGTGAACAAAATGTGTAATTTCAATGTTAGTCAATGTAAAATTTTCGACTTCAAAAATGTGGGTGTTAAACAAACAACAAAGTCAGAGCATACATCAAACTAGCTAGGTAGCTAACAAGATCAGAGTTCCAGTTTTAATTTACAGAATGTCTAGAGCTTTTTTCCGCTGAATTTTCTGCTTGCTCCATTCATCAGGCGACTGTCACTGTCCCCCGCCGAGCAATTACTGATGTTACACTCCACTGAACAGCTACCGGCACAAATTACAACCACGTACACCCACTCTTATATGCTCATAAAAGTTACGCCTGATCACCTTCAATCTGGAACGGTAATCTACCGCGACATCACCTATACTCAGAGGATATATTCCGATCGGAATATGTAATGTCTTTACAATCATCCTATACTATTAATGTTTGCGTATGTATAAAATGGAATGGTTTTGATAATTCTATCAATTTATTTAAATATAGATATCATAATTTTAAATTTTAAATATTTATACTTACTCATTTACTATACGTTATATTATACATCTTGTAGCAAACACTGAGGTAAAAGTATTTTTTTATTTTCTTTATGGAAGAGTGAACATCAATCTCGATTTCGAGCAAAATAAATAGTATTAGGAATAGCTTAGCGACAGGGAATAATAATTTGCGCGGATTCCCTTTTGTCACTTGTTATAGAATATCGTTCCTCATCGAGCGTTCATAACGAGGCCCGGGATAACAAAATATTTTTCATGAAAAAATTTCTTTGATAAATACGTCATTCAATTTCAGAGAAATAAAAATGACTAAACGCAAAGTCAACAATGTGGAACGAGTGAAACGTTCCAATAATAAAAAATGTAGAGTAGAAAGGATCGCTTGCCCGATTTTCAATATCGTTTGCAGGTAAGGGAGTGTTTTTCATATGTGTAAAATGTGCTTTTCTTGTACGTGTCTGCAAACCTCCATCCAGTTACCATTGAATCAAATGAACATTGACAGGACGTTCTTTTGAAACGTAAGGTTAAACGTAGCGAATGGAATATTGTCAGTCACCCTGATCCTGCCCCTTTCAAATTGGTTACAGAATATTTTCTTCTCTTTCGAATAGTTGACTTGTCACATCCCATTAATAAAGATTAGGGCGGCGAGCAATCAATTTTAGGAAAGGTTTAACGTTCGCAAACATGTAACATCAAACGTCAGTTACGTTGCAGTACCATTTAACCGTGAATTGCAAACTATTTACGAATGTACCGACAACTATGTAGAATATACAACGATTGCTTACTGAGGGTACAATTTGTAAGGGATTTCGGTCTCTGAGAAACGCTTATAGTTCTGACGAAACTTGATACCCGGTAACTTGTACACATTTCTAGACAAATTAATTTGGAAAATCCTTAGATATGTTGCTATGTAGGGAGAATATTAACGAAGATGCACGTAATATAAAAACTTTGTTGTTATGATAGAATCATGATATTACATTGATAACAAATAATACATTCACTACTCTAAAATCGAATACGTTTGTCCGTTAAAGAAAAGTTTTTAATAAGATTAAGAAGAGGAAAAATTCGCACCCCGCTTAAAATTTCTAAGGACAAGTATCAAACCATTAGGCGAGTCAAACTTAGTTTCAATTCGCACAATTCAAATTTGGTGCAACGCTAGAGTTAAAATGAAGCAAGGCTTAAACTAGAATCATTGTACCCGTATATTTACGCTATCGCACACTTTACTCGTGGAATTTGTGTCGCAACAAGAACGGACTATTTAATAATTTACTATTTTTACCCAAAAATAAGGTCGTATTAATATATCGGTTATTAGACGACACATCGGCCATTACTAAGAACCTGTTAAAGAAAAAATCACTTAATATAATATTTTATTGTATACGTATGTCTGGATAATTTGTCCTAATCAATTGATAGATAACTCTCGTAGGATTTTTTATATTTTTCTTGCTTTTCATATATTTTCGGTTGATCGGGCTTTAAAGTAAAATGAGGCTTGGTTGTCGGGGATAAGCCGCAGCGCACTTATCCTACGGCTATGCCCGTCATAAAAAGAACGATGCAATTGACGTTCAAATTCAGGTTATGTCCGACATCCCACCTCATCCCCCACCGACTACGGTGAGATATTGAAAACCGAGCCCCTAGCTACCCGTTTGACCTTTTTTATTGGCAACATTTCACTTGTTCCGCATTGTTGAGCGTTTGACTGAAACGGGTTGCGTTGTCAAATTGCCCTGATATTTTAACGTTCAAGTGAGTAGTTCCTTACGCGTTATTACATTACAATACATTTAATACGAGACTGTGTTCACGGTTAATCGAGATATGAACGATGCCGGATCATTGTCTAGCCAGTTTTAATTCACGGCTTTGTTCATTTTTGTATGATAGATTATAATGCAACACTGCGAAAAAATTATTAAGAGCTCCATTCATTTTCGCGGATACTGGAACAATGAAAATATAGTTCACTTTTAACGTAAGATTGAATATAATTTTATTATATTTGAAGTAAATTATGTTTCACTTTAATTGATTTCAAATGCTAGTGTTAAAAAATATCATAAACATGTAAGCTAAGAATTTAGCAATCTTAGGTGAGGCTGAAGATTGATTTCCAACGTACCAAAATAAATCCTTCAGTGAAACGAATAGAACCGGTCTCCACTCCAGTTAAAGTTACTTCAAACTTTAACTCATAGAAACAATTTTCTCGGCGACGAAAAACTTCGGAAGTTGAACGTGAAAAAACTTAACAAGGGTCACCGATGTTTTATAGCGTTCATCGCGATACTTGGAAAATAGCTTACGAGGAATCTGCTGGATATTACTGGCGAGTGGCGTTACGAGAAGGTGCACTTGGAAACTTATCTTAGAAGGATATTACTTTAATCGTGGACGGCCTGCGTTATGGCCCAAGTTTCATGACGTTACCAAAGCCACAACTTCACCGCTTATTGCTCGGCGTCTGCTTTAATCCACCCTCGTTATAAAAGACATTTGTTTTGATTGTACGATTGTAGTTATTTTTAATATTCTATTAGAGCCGTACAAAAATCATTTAGGCGTCTTATACATCACTGTCCTTACGTAATGCTTTCATTTGTAATAAGTATAGGTACTTCCAGTTGAAGTCACGCATTAATTTACGTTTAATAGTACGACAAAATTCTATAAAGTTAATTTAATATGAGCTTAAGTTCCTAAAGTCGAAATGAGGAATAAATTACATGTCAAATTTAAATACATTAAACGCCTAAATGACTTTTGTTCATTCGGTGCTTATAGCGTGAAACTAACGCACCGTTAATATTCAAGTAACTTTAAAATTACCTCTACTACAAAACTATATTTAAAGTTTCGATCGAACGATATTGAAATTCAGTAAAACGCATATTAAGCATTTTTCATTCATGTAACTTTGATAGAATTTTTGCAGAAACTTCATTATTAAAACAATTTGCCCTGTTTGTGTCGATTTTTCGCAAATAAGTTATGTCACGTGTCGTTTTTGTACACAGAAGTGCGGTTTAGTAATTAATTTTCAAATTGTCCGGTCCAAGGGTAAATATTTAACGTCCAAAATTAAATTCGATAACCGCGTAACTATTGGAGGCAGTTATGGATGTGTCAGTAACACGTCCTAAACCGTAATTTCATAAGTCATGCCGGGGCTGTTTACTCGTACTGCTACAATATATCTAGAGTATAGATTACTTATTTAAAATAATATTTGTTTTATTTTTAAATAATTATTTCATATGTAGTTTGATGTTCATTTATGCCATAAATATAACAATGGGTAATAAAACATTTAGAATTATGTTTTAGCGAATTATTTAAATATGTTTTTTTTTCTTTAAGATTGTTATTCATGAGCGGTCGGAAAAAGACCTAGTCACAACTATTTATTTTTTAATTTAAAATTTCGGATAGCCGGTCAATAAATGTAATAAAATATGTGTAATCGTACTTTGAAATATGTATAATAACAATGATCATTAACATCTACAATCTCTTCGGTGTAGGTAGTTCTGTAAAATGAATGTAAATTTTAGTAAGAATTCTCTACCGAAGTATAAAAAATTCAAAACTTTTTAAAAGTTTATATAGATAGCCGTCCATTTTACGAAAAAAGTTAGTTTACCGAAGCCATTTAGTTTTGAAACGAAGTTATTTTTGTTACTCGCCCGCTAAAAACTTCCCGGAGAATGCATTTACTAATCTCTTTTACGTGAAATAACTATAATTTCCTTTTGTGAATGGCAAAATTTATATGTTTCATTCTAAAATTCATCACTCATAACGATATACGATATGAATTATGAATTTTATCTATTTAACAACAGCTGAAAACACTTCAAAAGTTTAAAATACATAATATTTGCTGCAAATATGGTAATGCCAAGCTACGTATAATGCCTTTGGAGAATAAATTACGAAAAGTCAACATTTTCAACAATCTAAAACACGAGGCAGCTGCCTAAATCGCTGTTGTTTCGGAATCTGATTTCACCATTTCTATTGTTTTGATCTTTGTTTATTCAACTTGTTTTGCTACGGTTTGTGGGTTCCCCGTACATTGATCAAGTTACAATCGTAAAACAAACTTTAAACTTAAGACTTTGATATTGAATATTCGTATTTACTTATTAGTATTATAATTCGACTGGCCTTCGTTGTCTTAGCACAGAAGTACCAAAATAATTTTATTGTTAGCGAAGTTGATTGTTCAAAGCGTCTCGGAGAATTACATAAAAAAATATCTATTGATTCAGCAAACATTGTCGCTATTGATTCATACAATTTATACAGCACACGGTAGCTCATACATTCCGTGATTATCTATTCCGGTCATTGATGCACATCTGAAAAGTCAACAAGGGAGAGTCGTGACCCGATTCCTGTGAGTTAATTGTTCGCATTACTCACACAGGGTCGCTGCACGGCCACTTGGCCCGTTATCATAACATGATTTGTGACCGCAGAAATATCTAATGTTTAATATAACGCTACATTTGTATCGTGACAGCCATGCGAAATCTTATAATTTATGTCTACGGTAAGGCAAACATGACAGTGAGAAACGGTCGTAACATATTCAGGTAGTTTTTTGTGAGGCATACCTACTCACTAAATAGATACGTGCATAATGTATACCCGCAAACATTAATATTCGTAAATATTATTTTCAATTCTAAAAGAAAAATAGTCCTTTTTACGTTTTGTTTCATGGCAAAATTAGATGAAGTTAACAAACAAAATTAAATAAAAATAATTAAAGGGAAAATTTGTGCCATAGATATCATGCTACCAAAGAGTCAAAAAACGGTTAGCGTTACTCACAAAATAGCCAAGATTTTAATATTGTGATGAAATTGCTAAATGATGCATAAACTCAAGTCAGGGCTGAAAAGTTAGAGTGGCAGCGCGATCTATCAAAGTTATCTGGGAAGCGATTAGTTTGCCGCCTAAATGTGTGCCCGAGGTGAATTCCTAACAGCAATTATTAAAATTATAATGTTTCACAGACGGGATCTATTGTGCTATTATGACATTTTTCTGTCATGTCCACGGTATTCTGTTTATAAAACACATACATACCTAATATCGGTGTGAAAACAATCGAGAAGGGACATCATATATTTTATTTGCTTTTGGCGTCTGCCTACCAGGCTGCTCTACATAGAATAATAACCACTGATGAATATTGTATCATATCCCTTTAGAGTTCACTCTTACAGGCAACTTCTGAAATAAATTAATTCATATTTTAGCAGCTTATATAGAACAGACGTAGATATTTCTTATAAAAATTGCTAAAAAACCGCTTGATTAATATACTTAAAAATATGTTACGGGGCTAGGTGGCGCCATCTATGGTGTTGAGTTGATTACACGAGACTTGCCTCACAGCTGGGAACTGGGTTCCTGTTTCAGTTCACGTTTGGAAACGAAATAATATTTATTATCTTTATGTAGTATAGGTGTCGCTTCTCATAGTAAAAGTGCAAATTAATTGCACAGCGTTATTTGTTGTATATTGTTGAGTGAATGTTCATTTATTATTACACGTTTTGCTATTAATAATATTGGGGATGACAGATACCTTACACATTTTTGGGCACAATCGCTTCTTAATCCATAAATAATTAAATAATAAAAATAACACAGGACGATACTCCTGTGGGATTATATAAGTCTTTTGTTTATTCAGTATTGGATACAGATGAATCTTAAAGTTTCATTTTGGGATGTTTCATTGTAATAAGTAATAACTACCTAACTACCAATAAATACACATTATTGTCAATATTCCTTTATTCTTAAAAAGATCAGCATTCAATCTTCTAACATAATAATGCATTCTCATCGAAACAAAATACAACCGCTCATTTTTATAAATAGACATCACAGATAAAATATAGACACAACATATATGCAGTTTGGTAAATAATTTAAAAATTATAATTCTAATACGTATGTACAACAAATTTATATGCGTTCTAATACTTCAATACTTGGCTATGATATAATTACGATAGAAATTATGCGATCAAAACTGTACCCTAGTGTTACATGACTAATGACTTCTTAAAATACAAACAGATATTTAAAATTTGCTTTAAATTTATTGGATTTAGGAAACATTGCATTTTTCTAGTACACAAAATAATATCAATGCCCAGTTTGATATATTGTTCATTAAAATGATTCTAATTCATTGCAATTTTTTAAGATGTACGTAAAATGACAAAAATTATGAAAATACTGTGGCAAATGTGTGGTAATTTGTTTCGAATTAATAAAGGCATTAATAATTGGACAAAAAATAATTGTCATGTTATATAGTGCACATTTAGAGATGCTTATATTAAAAACATTTATTAAAATTGTAGATGCTTTGATTAACTAAATGTTATTATTTACACGTCCTTTCGATTTATATACAGTAGTTAACATTATAGGATATTATGATTGTGCCAATATACAAAAGTGCAGTGAGGTACAGTCAACACCAAAAGTCTATTAACATATTTATTATTACAATACCTCTTAACACAAAGTTATGGGTTCTTTTTGTTAAGAAGTATTGTACAAGCCGTGAAAAGTGGACAAAAAAAGTGTTCATTGCTAAGATAATTTTATCATATTGTAACGACATTTGTTTATAGAATTTTCTAGTAAAAAGATGTTTTGTATCATAAAAGAAGCTTGTTTACTTTTGTAATCAACTGTCAAAGTAAAAGAAAAATCAAACTAAATTGGTCCAGAAAAAGTGATATCATGTGTTTGAATTTTCTTTGATAGATTTTACTAGTTAATACTGTTTGTAATGATATTGAGCAAGTACCGACATGTTTTCACAACGCTATAAATATACAGCTTATTAAAAGCGACTAAAACACGTATCTAAATAAGTTTATAGTTATAGTTTAATTAATATGTACTCATTATATTTTATAATAATTTTGAATAATTTTCATGGTCCTTTCACATCGTTACATAGACGTGTGCTATTTCGTTATTGTTTTGCCGCGTTTTTCTGTAATTTTTTAAAATTTTAAGTTTGTTCTAGACTAATGAATCATTTTATAAAGTATTAAATACATGTATACGTCTATATAACATAATTTGGGGCAATACTTTAACACGATTTCTCGGCTTTTAAATTTAAGTTGTATCTATATAAAAAGCTTTCCTTGCGTCATCTGCTATTACTTCGATAATTAAAATAATAAGCGTATTCTTTAGGAAATTATACCGTTAGTCTGAAATATTATTAAATTATTGACATTGAAATATCGATCGAAAGTGCTTACATCTACAACAACTCTTGAATAATGAAGTCACCTTCATACTTGATGAATTTCTTTTTACTTGCAACAATTAATTATTACGATAAATTACCCGAGTGTTATATTTACATCCTACTATGTAAGTAAATTTCAACATACGCGAAATAACGTAACATTTAGACAAAATAGTTGTGATATAATTTTACATAATATAAGTAATAATTTCACGATAGCTTTTAAATGAATACTATTGTCTTGAGAAATACATTATACGATCCTTTTTGTATATATTTTGATATTACAGTAAGGAAAAGTTTTCTCCTTATGTACAGCGCATTCCTTTGGCATAATGATAAAACTGTCATTATATATTAAATGTTAATGTTAGCATTTTTTTTTCACTCTACAATCTTACTCGTATTAAAGACAGCATTAAGAACATATTAAACATAATAAAAAAGTAATTATATATTATCGCAGTTGTAAACAACTGTACATACACTAAAAACATGTTAATAAATGGTACTTACAAAAATATTAATCGAATATTTCAAATAATTAACAAAAATATGAATTGTCTATAATAAAATTTAACACAAAGCGAGCGAGCTCTGAAAATTGATAAACACATCATAATTTTTAATTATTATATTCTATTTAGCATATAAGCTAAATAATGAGATTGATTTACATAAAAAATAGTAACAACAATATTACAATTTTAATTTACTAGCAACACGCATTCCACATTGTTTAATTTTCTTTCTGACATTCCATCTCATTTTAAATTCTTAAAACAAAATAATACAACTGACTTACCAGCTCACGTGTTTGAAATAAAAAAAAATGATTGTTCATTTATGTAAAAATTTGTACCCGTGTTTATTTTTACATTAGAATTCATGTAACATTAAATGCTTTCATTAAAATGGATTAAAAATAGAAAAAAAAGTTAAAATCGGTTTACGGTCTGCGTCTAACCGAATTCTTATTTTTATGAAGTAAAATTAACTATTAAACTTTTAGAGCATACGTTAAATTTACATTAATTAAATTTTATTTCTGTAGTTAATCCATTTTAGAAGCATTTTTATGTAAAGGTGGGTTTTGACCGAGATCACAGATATGTTACTTTATGTCGTGATGTAAAATCTGTATAAGTTTGCCCGTCCATGAGAAGATTTTGGTATTTAAAGATGTTAGGAGCTTTCATAGCACACATTGTTTAGTTCAATAATAAGAATTAAAAGAAAAACACTATCAGATGTTTTTATTGTTTTGCAAAACCTAGAAACAACATTTGTATTTCGTTACAATTTGCAGCGACGCACTTACTGACGTGCGTTACACACGTACCTAGAACAAAGAGTGCGAACGACTCACTAAAAACCGACAACAGCACCGTGCACTCGCGACAAGCAAGGAGCCGGTTGATGCTTGGTAACGCCGCAACGCGTCACGCGATATCCTGTAACGGCGGTCAGAACCCACTATAATATTATGTGTATAACTCGTGCGCGATAAGTTGGGACCTGCTAGGAATGTGACTTACCTACCGCTTCCCCGATGGCGCCCGCATTCTACCGTTCGCATCACTATTTTTTACTAGGCGGTGCAAACACGCCAATACGACGTCACCGCGCTCAGGTCCCAACTTGTCGCGCATGGGTAGTACATAGTAGTATGGTATAATGTAGATTGTAGTGTACTGTGTAGTGATATGGTGCGTGCGGCCTAGTGCGGCGCGGGCGCGGGCGCGGCGGGGCG